>BMAW01025458.1:0-23283 GCA_019974015.1 Nephila pilipes
AAATAACTACTAGCAATAAACCACTGATTAAATGAAAAATGAAACTGACTATCAGACGTTAAAATTACATCATAACTACACAACACTATCGATTGAGTAACACCAGCGACTAAAAATAACAACCCAATAGGAACTGATGTGCTTTGATTCAGAATGCGCGTCCACGAGTTTTGTTTTGTCTGCTCGTTATTGTCATGTTAAATATTTGGGATTCTGTTGTAGAGTGTTATTTTTAGTCGTCGAAACGAAATATTTCCTGTCGCAAATGGATCCGTTTAACAGTTTAATCTCCAAATTAAGAAATAGTCTCTACATTTTGTATTTGCAACAGAACCTGTAGTTTTCAAAAAGACTGCATGATTTAAAATGCTCTTAAAAATTATTTGATGTCATAGGAAAAAGTTTAAAATAACCGATAAAATTCATGGGGATTCACAATTTGTGTTCCGAGGAATTCAAATAAAAAGTGGCTTTACAAATACCTTCTCTGATGAGTTAATTGTTTATCATAAATAAATTACTTCGGTGATAAATTATTCTTATATGCGTGTTTTTCTTTCCATTTATTTTATGTTTACGTTATTGTTAATTATTTTAGTAATATATGTTTTTTTTTTTTTCAATTTATTTTCACTGATTGAAACTTGAAGTTTCCTAAATTTTTTCTGAAATTATAATAGTAGTTCAAAATTACCCGTTGTTGTTGTTGATGATGATTGTTTATTTACGCCGTACTAAGGAGTAACACGAAAACTATTGGCGACGTGCCTCGTACCGGTAAAGTTATGCTGTCAAATGACAAGGACGGCAACTGAGCTGGCATCCCCGTCTCCTAACTTCCACACCAATGAAAGGATTCGGACCTCAATCCCCACCACACGACGGGTCTTCAGAGGCATCTGGACTCGAATCCACGACTCGATGAAACCAACGTTGGCTTCGTTACGGATCACAAACTGCATTCTGTAGACAAGTTATGCTGACATCTGTTAAACTGCACCAATACAAATGTGACACTGATGCATAGGTTAGATGCTGCCACATCGAGTTGAAACGGTCGATGAGACCTGAATTCTTCATTACACACCGGATAAGCAACAATCAAGACAATGGGTTGCTTCCGGTGAAACTGACCCAAAGAAGACGAAGATGGTATCATTGACCGGTAAATTATAGCGACAATTTTTTGAGATGCATATTCATGAACTTCTTGTGAAATGGAAATGCAACTAAAAGATATTACTACAATGGATTTACACCGTTTCTATTTTCCGTCCCAAATATCCCATTTGTGAAGCCTAACACGGTTTATTTTTGTACTGCCTACGTACTACAAATCGCTGACACTATCCGATTTAGCATAGTGTCAAATATTATAAAATAAAAGTCAAAATATACAAACGTAAGGTGCATCAGACTGAAAAGTTTTATCCGGATTTCTGTTTTTCTATGTGCTTTTCTCGGTCCGAGTTAGGAAACAAAATAGCACATCGAAAAAGAAAAGACAATGCGAAGTGAAAACATGCACTCCTTATATTTGTAACTGCGACGTTCGAGTTTCTGAAATATTTAAAAAATACTATAGAATGGTTTTTCGGGAAAATCTTGTGGCGATCCTTCTCGAACCGCTTGCAAAATTCTCACCTTGTCATGAGGCGGTTCGTTTGAAGAACCCATTTTGAAATGCTCAGATATGCAAATACAGAGTTGCATGCATATCTGTGGTATTAGTATTTATATCCTCGCAGCCATCAGAACACATCAAAAGAGGATAAGAATTAGTTTTCGTATGTGATTCGATTACCATCCTCCACCGATTGAATTTAGGAAAATTGATCGCCTGCATGTCATGGTTAAAGTCTGGAATAGGGTGACCCCTTGGCGATTAGCGACTTTTGGGAGCGACAACGATTTAAACGTGGCGATTTAGGTTATAGTAACCCTGACGCATATTATTTGAAAAAAAAATTATATATGTTACATGTTCTTTATTTCTGATTGCAAAAAATGGCACGCGATTTATAATTGAACTGGTAAATAGGAGACGATATTTTTAGAATAATATACTATATTTCTTTTTCGCCATTTCTTTGTGAGATCAAGAATTTCTAATTGTTTCTTAGTTGAAGTGTATTTAAAGATTGAAGAAATATAATTAACGTTTTTCTTATGATTTGGAAAGAAAGGGTGAAATAAATGTTATGCAGTGGCGTATGGAGAAAAATTTAATTGCTCGAAATATTGAAAGTTCGGTCTGCAAGAAAGATATGCGCTTAGTAAAAAAAATGAATCGAAAGATGAATGTATTTGGGCGACTATATTGTAGCTTTATAAAAGTTTTATATTTAAAAATAATTATTATTTGTCTATAAACAATATTTTTTAAATAATTATGTATAAATAATAATTGTTTATAAAATGTTATTTATAAATAATTATTATGTATAAATAACTATTTATAACCAATAATTATTCATAAATACTTACTTATAAATAATAATTTTTTTAGGAATAATAATTCAAGAAAAATTATTATTTATAAATTATAAACATTTAAAAATTATTGTTTATGAATAATTATAGCTTACGAATAAATGTTTATAAACAATTGTTATTTATAAATAACTATTCATAATTAATTATTCTTTGTAAAAAGCCTTACTTATTTGCAATAATTCGTTTATAAATAATTATTGATTAATAATTGTTTATTTTTAATAATTGTTTATTAAAAATTAATATTTCTAAATTATTATTAAATCCTTAATGATTACAGGTTATTCCTCTGAACAATTCAGGTCCTTTCTGATTTCTTTCCCATTTTCCACGTCTACATGAAGTCACTGCTTACGTCACGCAAGTTTATGCTTTCTTGAGAGTCGCCGCCATCACCAGAGGGGACACCCTACTCAAGACTTTAACCGATTGTCAGCAATTTAGTGCCATAACAATCTATCGCGAGAATAATTTATATTGACTACAATTGATCACCAGGCAATACATAAAGTTTTTACAAGTTATTTGTCGACTTCAAGTTCGTAATAGGCTAGTGATACCACGCCCACAGGATAAACATTGCATTGCCTGGCGATAAATATATTAGCAATCAATTGTAGGTTTTAACTGCTTCCACTTTAAATTACTATGGAAGTAAATTGTTGGCGATCAATTTCCCGGACCCTTCCCTCCGCCGACTATCCAACTTGGTTTCGACCCTGGACCCATCCGGATTTCCTTCTCTCCGGCCTCGACTGGGAATTGCTGAGTTCGTCCTGGTTGAGTAGAAGACATCTCGCTGCAGTTGATTCTCGCAGCGCAATTCTCTGTGACCGTTAACTGGTGCACTGTTGTCTACTCGAGAGTTGTTCGATAACAGCGCAATAACTTTCTTACGCAAACTGTATCCTTCGAGTTATCCGTTAGCTATTATTTTTGTTCAACTTCCTTTTTGGGTTTTGTTCTACACCCCTCAAAAGTGAAATTGCAACACCAAGAAATAATGCACGTAGCTTCATATAAATTTCAGGAGCGATAGTGGTGAGATGGATATGCAAATGATTAAATTTGCACACGTATATGATCACGTGGTACTCATATTCGAGCTATAAAGACCAGAAATTTTCCTTATTTACAGCATCTGAGGTTTTACGTAGTATTTGCGACTTTCGAAGAAGCGTCAAAAAGTGCCTCTGAGACGTCGGTGAGCTCTATACCATCAATTAATGACCGGGGAACGTGACAGTATTGAACTGGGTATGTCGCCGCGCACAATAGCAACTCGTGTCGGGCACAACATGAGTACCATCCCACGTTGTATCACACAATGGATTCAGGAAGGTCTACGTGCACGCCGATAAGGAAGTTGTGCGCGTCAGAGCGCACAGATTGGCGTATTCGTCAACTGACTATTCGAGACCCTTTCTCCACGGCACGTGATATCCGAAGCCGATTGCCTCCAGGAGCAGGTGGATCTGTGTCTACCCAAACCATACGCAACAAATTGCATGAAGTACAGTTGCATACACGAGTACCAGCATCAGGGGTACCGTTGACCGCTCAACACAGGGCTAGACTCCTGGCGTGGTATCATCGTCTTCGTACCTGGACCATCAAAGGGCATCGGGTATTGTTCACTGTTGAATCTCGTTTCTGTCTTGGAAGAATGATTGGTATGGTGGCGACCCGGAGAAAGCTTCGAACCAACCCATTTCGCCGAACGTCAAACCAATCCTACACCGGGCATAATGTTTGATCACAGGATGCCTCTGGTACACATTGAAGGTCGTTTAACAGCGGGCCGCTACGTCACTCAAGTTATGGAAACTTTAGTTCTGCCTTTGTTGCAGAGCGCACCCATGTCAGCAAGACAATGCCAGGCTGCCTGTCGCACGGTGATCTCTTAGCATCCAGACTGGATTTGACATCCTTCCCTTGCTGGCAAACTCTCCAGATTTGAATGCCATCGAACACCTGTGGAATTTCATTAGACGTGACATGAACCACTAACGCCAACCGTGGATGATCTGCACACAGCAGTGGATATGACTTGGAAACGGTTACCTCAGGCAAGCATCCATAGACTAATTGATGGAATGCCTTGATGGATTGAGGCCTGTATAGCTGTACGAGGGGCGCAAACTAGATACTTAATAAATTGGTTTATATTGATATTATTTGTCTTTTTTTAATCATTTGCATATCCACCTCAGCACTATCGCTCCTGAAATTTGCATGACGCTACGTGCATTATTTCTTGGTGTTGCAATTTCATTTTAGAGGAGTGTATAAAATACAATATATAATATAACAATAAATGTTGATGTTGTAAAATGCCAAACTAACATGGGTCATTCGCAACTACTTATTTGGGTCATTTAAAGTACAGTTATATGGTTGGGCCTCTTATTACCTCTTCAAATCGCATTTGAAGATGCTCGATAATGAATAAGTTAAGTATCATCTTTCATGAATAAAGTAATTGCGCAGAAAAAGAAAGAAATGTGTACTCGCTTGCGCATCCCTCAAAATACTTTTAATTTATCACTAAAACTTTTAACGAACTCAAGCGAAATCTCATGGTGTTCATTAAATATCCTCACTTTTTCTATTACTTGGACTTTCTACGACTCTTGAAATTTGGTATGTGAAGTCTCACTGTTGATAGTCGTAAGAATATTGTCGCGAAGAATACAAATCAAATAAATAGTACGGAATTTAATCTCAACTTGAGAATTATTAGTTTCATATTAAGATCTTTATTATCTAAGAACTGATATTAGTATCAAGAACTTATATCCATTTAATAGGAACAATAAAAAAGATAAGATTTTACTTTAGATTAACACAAATTAACTATAAATGAAGAAAATAGGGTGTATATATATATATATATATATATGAGAGAGAGTGTGTGTGTACACA
The DNA here is from genome assembly GCA_019974015.1 of Nephila pilipes. NCBI lineage: Eukaryota > Metazoa > Arthropoda > Arachnida > Araneae > Nephilidae > Nephila > Nephila pilipes. The sequence goes on from BMAW01025458.1 coordinate 5,422, forward strand.
AAGAGGATGCTCTTCGCTTCATTTTATGCTTCCCTGCACTTCTCGAGAATAAATATGGCTCGCAGAGGGAACTTCTTCTATTGACCGTGGCCGCGATAGCCTAGTGGTCATGGTTTCGGACTCGTGACCGGCGGTATCGTTGAGTCGTGGGTTCGAACCTTGGCCGCTAAAGACCCGCCGTGCAGCCGGGGCTGATGCATGTTAAATCTGTCGGGGCCCAAATTCCTCCCGTTGGCGTGGTGTAGAAGTTCAGAGAGGGGGGCCAGCTCAGGTGTCGTCCTCGTCACTTGACCGAGGTTCAAAATTACGAGGTCCGTCCCCAATAGTCCTCGTGTTGCTTCTAGCGCGACGTTAATGAAACCACTTTTCTTCTATCCACCATAGTCGAATGCAACCTGCGGATTGAAGTTTGGATGCAGCGAGTGAATGAATGTGAGTTTATGGCACAAGAGCTGAATCCCACTCTTGCACCATTGCCAGAAAACACGATGTGTCTGTCAACGGAATGAAGTACGAGATTACTTTACAGTAAAAAAACAATCATTTTATAGGAAATATATATATTTTTTAATTCCTTATTCTCTGTTCTTTATGATGAACTTCATTTGAACTGATTTGTAACAGTATCTCAGTAAAAAATAAGCTTGTTTCACATTAATATAGCAACTGGGTGTCCTAAAAGTTTCCGTACTGAGGATTCGTGAATTTATTACACTAAAAAAACTTTAAAAACAATCATTTTCGTGCTGATGGTTAAACGTTCTTCTGGCGTACGTAGAAAAAAAAAATCAAGAACGATATTTTCGACAAAAACTATTTTCCCATTTCTAAGAGGCAAAGTTGAATTCTTTTAAGCATATTTTGAGTTTTTGCGTAGCCCGGTTACTTCTCTCGAAGGGAAACGCGCAATGCCGTACTTTTAATGGAATAAAAAATAGCTGGCGGAAATGGTTTTATGAGATGTGCCTTAAGTATAACCTGGCAGGAAAAAAAAAATCAAAGCCATTATTTCTGCTCGAAAAGTCATGACTTCTGTGTATTGAGAGCGGAAAAAGATTCTTCTCGATGAATTTTTGCCCCAGAAACAGCAATTAATGCCATATGATACTAAAAACATCCAAACAATTAAAAAGGACAATAGAGAACAAAGAAGGGGAATGTGAACGAAAAAAATGCATTTCTAGCGTGACATTGTGCTTTCCCACGCAGTCAAAGCCACAAAGCAACTCACGGACTCCCTCGGTTGGGACATCATCAACCCTCCTCTCACAACCCCGATCTGGCACTTTCAGATTTCTACCTGTATGAAATCGCTTACAGGTGAAAAAAAGTTTTCTAGCATTGATGAGGTCCTGAGTGTCAACAAACAATGAGCCAAAAAAGCGTCGTTAAAACTGCTTGGAATATAATATAAGAAAGCTCTTTCTTCTACTCACAAAGTGCTTTTAGAAGGAAGATGACTGTGTCGAAATATAGTGTTTGATATATGTATGTGAATATGATTTTTTTAAAAAAAATATACTACTTTTTCGATTTCTAAGAAATTGAGTGCTCTTAATAAGTGAGCAAGTCTTTTATAGCAAATCTAACCTAGTGTCCTGTAGTCCGGAGTCCGTACCATTCTCCTTCACCACTCATAACGGATCTTTGGAAAAAATCTTTCTCAGATAATGCTGATGCAGGATTGCAAAGAGTGTGACGTCGGACTATAGGCAATTTTCTCTTCACTGACCTCGGGCACTTTTTGGTAATTGGAATTGCCAACTCCTAGCCAATAAAAATGAAACGTGATCAAGTAAATAAGAGGGACATAAGAAGTAGAGTGAATTCGATTTTATGATATTCAAGTGAAACAGAATTGAAAGGAAGGCGAACGGAGATAGAGGAAAGCGACAAGCTGGATATTTGCATTAACAATTATATTAGACTAGTACTGAGACTGATATAAGTGACCCCCCCCCCCAGTTAAAGTTGAACCTGTCATAAGCAAGATCAATGTGAATTGGAATGAGTGATTTAGTTAGCTTCGTTATTAGAATATAAACTAGTATTAAATGAGTTAAGAGGGATGCGATTGAGAGTGTGATCTTGAAAATTCTGTGTAGACAAATAATAAAATACATTGTCTTTTTCTGGCGTCTCTTCTATTGGATTTTGTTAACTTAGTGACTATTTAATTGGACTTTAAGTTGGCTGTGACGTTATATAAGGAAAGCAAGAGGTTACATGTGGTAATATGTCTCATCGAATATATTTTGCACGTACAAGCGCTGTGCAGTTGTGTCTTTACTTTCTGCTACCCTTATAACAGTTACATATTTGCAAGCTCCATGTGTTATCACACACAGACATCCAATTACTGCTGCGTTCCAGAGTGAAATGAAGCTTCCCTGCACGAACTCTCAGAATTCCTGCGCACTTTCAACCCATCTACCTCACAGGGAAAGCTTATCCAATCCGGCATTCGTATGGGATTTCAATCGCTAATGTGTGCCTGTCTAGAAGTTTGTCAATCTGGTGCCGAGATACCTTGTGTGTAGCATAACAAGTTATTCTGCTGTTACCTCCTGCCTTTCCGCCACTCCTTTCCGAATACATGTGTAAAATCCGTCTGTAACTGATGGTTTTAAGAACTAAACCAAAAAACCAACAGATGGCGCTATCCGCCATAAGACTTTCCCCAACCTCTAGTTAGTACTTTTGTGATATGCGTGTGTATATATGTTGCGTGACTTATATGTATCCCTTATAAATATTATTGTGATGTATATCCGCATGCTGTGAAGTGAACCCAATAAAAGAACCATGTTCTTCAAACCTTCTAATCTGCATTCAAAAGATTTCACGCACTCATGCCACGCGTTACAAAATTGGCGCCTCAACGTGGGGCAGCGGCGGATTTAACAAGATAAGTAACTTTTGCTTATTAGTTTCAAACATATTTAGAATAGATCACCTTGATCTTATGAATTTATTCATAAATAATATAATTTTAATGATTCATCTCGAATCAAAATTATATCTTGATTTTGAAAATTAACAATTCCGTATCTCATGAATAGAATTGTAGTTTTAATGATTCATTTTGAATCGAAAGTATATTTTGATTTTGAAAATCAACTATTCTATAATTCTAAACTGCCCAAGTGATAAAAATTTCTTGGTTTGAAACAGTTCTTATATTCTTAATTAGAACTTTATAAAAAAAAAAGATATAATCTGCATATATTCATATATATCCTTGATTTTATGTGCAAGCAATCCATTGCTTAAATATTATCATTTCAAAAACGAAATTGCATTAAAACATTTATCTGAATGTTTTTATACTGTACGTCATTATCGTATAATTGTGTTAAAACGAAACTTTGAAAACTTCTTTATTAATTTCTTACATATGTTAATAACTAAACTATTTCAATGTTTAGCAGTCTGGTATTCCATTTTGAAAACAAATTATTAATATTTTGTGAATTATTAAAACATTCTGTTATCATAAAAAGCTAAATAAGCTTCTCTAAATGAAACGAATTGAAATCGTAACTTTCTACTTCATTGCGATAGAACATGTATGTGTAATTTTTATTTAAACTGAAATTATTTAATTAGTTTTCTTTTGCTAGAATAAGCCGTTTTTTTTCCCACGAAATTTATTCTCCCTCAAGTGAAGGTCAATCAGTCATAACATCCTTCGTGTACTTTGTTACTTTCGTTGTGGTTTGCTGACTAGAGTATATTTTTATTTTGAATATAAATTAAATGGAAAAGTGTTTTCATTATATGTATAATGTATATATTCTCTCTGTCTGAGTTGCATTCAAATGAGATGTTTTTTTGTGTTCATATAAATTAAATATTCTATTTGCAGGAAAAGTATGTAAAATTTATTATACATTCAATGCTCTAATGAATTTCGTAACTCATACTTTTTTTTTTGATAGTTTCTTAGTCGAATGTTTTCTGTGTTTTAATTTTCAGCATCAGTGTGTTAGAAAAGTTATTTTGATTTTTTTTTAAGGAAAAAAGAAATTTTTATTTTTATCACAAACTGAACTCAATAACAGAAAGCAATGGCAGATTTAGGCCGCCCTCGAAAAGAAGATTTAAAGACACTAGCGGAAGAGCTTGGGTTGGTAGTGGGAGAGAATTTTAAAGTGATTCAACTGACAGAACCCATTAGTAAATCGATCAATTATGACGAGCCTTTGGTTAAGGGTATGTTGCAAGTTATTACGGAAGAACGTGTTGCTAAAGAAGCTGCACCGTTGTTAGAGACAGAAAATTTGCGAAAAGCACGAGTTTTGGCTGCTGAAAAAGATGTTGAAAAACAACAAAAGTATGAGTTAGAAAAACTTCAACTACAGCTCGAATGTCAGCGCTTATCTGCCATGGATGCCCAGTCATCAACTGAAAATTCACAAAGAATTAACCAACTCCCTAACATTGAGTAACATAATTTCAGCACTCTGTTGCCAAAATTTGATCCGAAAAAAGAAGAACTAGGAAATTTTTCAATGTCTTTGAACGACAGGCTAAATTCATGAAGTTGCCTGAGTCCTCGTGGATCCCTTACTTAATCGGCACCCTGCCATCTGATATTGCGTCTCTCATCTTTCGAGAACCTGAAGAAACACAAGAATATAAGAAAATTAAAGAAATGCTTCTGCGAAGGTTTAAATTTAATGAAGACAAATTCTGTCAGCTCTTTGTTTAACATAAGAAGGATCTCGATAAAACATGGAGAGACTTCTTCTTCGACATTTCTGGGTATTTTGAAGACTGGCTAGAGGAAATTGATGTCCATGACTTTGAAAAACTGAAACATCATTGCCGATCAGATTAAAAAGGAAGTGCCTCCCGAGGTTAAAGAACATTTCATTGACATCTGGTCAGATTGGATCACTCCGCTTGATGTAGTTGAAAAGATTGATGCTTATGAAAACGTCTGTTGTGGTATGAGGAAATCCACACCATCATACCATCCAAAGGAAATGTTTCCTGTCAAACAACCACCTCAAGACAGAAAACCCCATTTTCAAAGAGGTGATAAGGTTAAAAAAGAAGAGCCCTCTGAAGTTGTAGGCTATGGGTGTGGCACACCAGGTGTCCTTAAACCAAAATGTCCTTCTTGTAAAGGAAAAAACCAGAGAAATCAAGGAACTTTCAGTAGTGTGATTCTTCAATATGCATCTTGTCGATCAAAACAGCTGGCAACCCTCGAAATGACTATCAATGGAGTCATGAGTACTGTTTGCACTAACACTGCCGCAACACACTCAATTGCTGGTGAAATACTGTACCATATATTGAAGAAACAAGGAACAACCTTTACAACTGGCTATCTTACAGTGTCTCTGGCAGATGGAAGCAAATTCGAGAGAGAAGTTAATACCACCTGTGTGAAGATTTGTCTTGGAGGTCGTACATTTCCTTTAAATCTTGTTCCATTCCTACGGCGAAAAACAACAACACCCTTTTGGGTATGGATTTTCCAGAATTATATGGAATTAATCTTAACGTAAAAAGGAAAACTTGGTTCTTTGATGACCAGCCCAAATGTCAATTTCACTTCGTAGAGCAGATTCAAGAGTTCTGTGATACTGTAAAATCGAATGTTTCTCAAACAGCTGCACCGTGAACCGGAAAAGAAACAGATCACTCTGATCTCTCACATGCAGAGGAAGTTAATCATCTTCCATACAGCAGTTGGAACTTGAAGATCACCCTGATCAATTACGTGAAGATGAAGGTACTCACCTAACTGCCCTTCAGAAAAAGAAATTGAACGAACTCTTATTTCGTTATAGAAATAGCTTCTGTCTAGGGGAGAAGCAACCCCTTTCATCGAACATTACATTGATATGCAGAACCATCCGCCTGCATCTGTGCCTCCTTATCGAGTGTCCATCGCACGAAAAGAAACCATGAAGAATGAAAGATTAGATAGACTCTCAAATGAAGGCATAATAGAACCTTGTGAGTCACCATATGCAGCACCTGTTGTGCTCATAACTAAGACAAATGGCACTATTCGATTTTGTGTCGATTATAGGAAACTCAATACCATCACCAAGACGGATTCTTATCCTCTACCACGAATTGATGACCTACTGCATGATGATAAGCATACTCGGTATATGTCTACAATCGACTTAAAAGCTGGCTACCATCAGGTGAATGTAGCTGCTGCGGACAGAGAAAAAACAGCTTTCAAGTCTCCTTTCGGGACGTACCGCTTCATAAGAATGCCGTTTGGACTCAAGAACGCACCTGCAACTTTCCAATGACTTATCGATAAGTTCAGAAATGGTCTGCAAGATGTTTTTATCCTATTTTACCTTGATGATATAATAGTTTAATCAGAGACTTTCGAAGAGCACTTGAAAAATTTGGAAGATGTTTTCCAAAGACTTTCTTTATTCAAACTGACCGCTAACCTTGAGAAATGCAACTTCGCCTGTTGAAGGTTAAATACTTGGGACATTTTATTGCCCCTGAAGGTTTACAAGTAGATCCTGATAAAACTGCTGCAATTCAAAACATATCTGAATCCAGGACTGTAAAACAAGTTCAATCCTTTCTTCAAACATGCTCCTGGTACAGGAGGTTCATTCCGAACTTTTCCGAAGTGGCTAGACCTCTTAGCAACCACACTAGCACTCCTCCTGGTGCTGGACAGAAACAGAACAAGCTTCTTTTAACACTTTAAAGACTTTGTTGATGACACCACCTGTTTTCAGGCAGTGCGACCCAAACAAACCGTATATTTTACGCACTGATGCGAGTGCAAACGCTCTTGGTGCTGTCCTCCTTCAAGGAAATACCCATGAAGATCAACATCCCGTTGAGTATGCAAACAGACTTCCAACAAGTGCTGAGCGCAACTATTCGACAACAGATCGCGAAGCTCTTGCCGTCGTTTGGGCTTTAGATAAATTCAGATGCTATATTGAAGGTCAAGAAGCTACCATTGCTACAGACCATCAAGCTTTAAAATGGCTTATGTCTCTAAAATCTCCTTCAGGACGACAGGCTCGTTGGGCTTTGCTACTCCAAGAGTTCAACCTCCGTATTGAGTACTTTCCCGGCAAATGCAATGTAGTTGCTGATATGCTCTCTCGCCCTGTCTGCCACCATGGAGACAGCCCATGCAAGATATGCGCTGTGACTGTTGGCCAACCCACTGTTATTATGATAGAATTTCTTACTAGGAGTCCTAATGAAATCAGAGAAAGTCAATTACAAGATGAAAACTTAAAGAAAATAATTGATAGTCTAGAAGTAGTCAACCTGACAGAAGAATACAGAAATTGTACAGAAAGAGGTTTTTTAATGAATCGAGGTGTCCTCTACAAATATGCTCAAAATTCTGAATCCGATGAAGCACAACTGGTCATTCCAGAACATGAAAGAGATCAAATTCTCAAATTCCATCATGATGCTCCCATCGCAGGTCACTACGGGGTGGAAGGTATATTTGACAGATTTTCAAAGAGATACTACTGGAAGGGAATGAGGAAGTATATAAAATGTTTTGTAAAACATTGCATTGAATGTATGCGATACAAGCCATCCACTCAGAAACCTGCTGGTTTACTCCAAATTCCAGTTCCATCACAAAGGTTCGAGACGTTATCAATAGATTTGTTTGGCCATCTTCCTGTAAGCCATGGAAAGAAGTGGATCTATATTGTGGAAGATGTTACCACTAAATGGGTTGATTTGTTTGCATTGGAAGAAACAACTGCAAAATAATGCGCTACCACCTTGGTAGAAGAAGTCTTCATGAGGTATGGTATTCCTCGAAGAATTATAAATGATAATAGACCGCAGTTTGTGTCCGCTGTTATGCAGCAACTTTGTTATCTATTGGATATTCATCAATCCTTGATCCCTGTATACCACCCTCAGGCAAACCCTATAGAGGCATAAAAACCTAGATTTAAAATCTTGACTTGCTATTTTTGTAAACAACCGACATGATACTTGGTCAGAAAAATTTCCTGCTATTCGTTTCGCTCTCAACACCTCTAAGTGCAGTTCAACTGAAAAACTGCTGCTTTTCTCAATTTTGGCCAAGAACTGCGCTGAATTGATGACATTACCAACGATTTTCGTGGAATTATTGATAATGACTACTTTGTCATTGAAATGACTCCTTATCTAAAGAAATTGGAAAAATTTACATCTGAAGCCAAGGATGTTTTGCAAGAACAGCAAGACAAACGTAAGTCATTTGCGGACCAGAAAAGGAGACCTGCTCCTTCATATACTTCTAGAGATTTAGTCCTGGTTACCAAACCGAATCAAAGCAATAAGAAGGCTGGTGTTACGTCTAAATTTATGCCTCGCCGTGACGGACCATTTATCATTGTTGAACGAAAGTCCCCAGCATCGTATTCTGTGGAGAACACAGATTCTCCTCAGTTACCAGTAAGAATATAACACACCTCAGCATTAACACCCTTTCAAGGAAATGTGATTCCACCTGTAAAAGCTTTGAGTAGAATAGAAAGACCTGCCAGGAAAGTTAAACCCAGCTCTCCCACTCCTGCCCATGCTCAAATACACAAAGGTTCACAGAATACTTCATCTACTGACCCTTGGTCGGAACGTCTTCGGGATCAGAGGGGCAGGTTGTAACCGATGGTTTTAAGAACTAAACCAAAAAACCAATAGATGGCGCTATCCGCCATAAGACTTTTTCTCAACCTCTAGTTAGTACTTTTATGGTATGCGTGTGTATGTATGATGCGTGTTGTGTACATGTCTTATATGTATCCCTTATAAATATTATTGTGATGAATATCCGCATGCTGTGAAGTGAACCCAATAAAAGAACCATGTTCTTCAAACCTTCTAATCTTCATTCAAAAGATTCCACGCACTCATGCTACGCGCTACGCGTCGATAATTTGTGCTTAGTCAGAGAAACGTCGCCAAGTGATGTGATATCCATCATTCATGGTAAAAATGTTGAAAAATGAATGCGAATATTTATCAACATTGCAATGAGACGCAACACTAGGGCTATCGTTGGTGGGCCTCATAATTTTGAACCACTGTCAAGTGACAAGGACCACACCTGAGCTGGCATATCCCTCTCCAAACTTCCACGCCATGCCAACGGGATGGCTTATGAGCGCGACCAGATTTGATGTGCATCAGCTCTGATTTAGTGGCATCATTGGTTAAAAAATGATTGATATTCTTTAATAAAACACATATGAAATAGCAACATTTTGGATCTGAGAAATTTTAAAATATATGAAATAATGTGGGTATTTTTTGAAATATAATTTTCTTAAGCGTTTTATTTCGAAGTTTCGCAAACTTTTATGGTCGACGGAATTTTATACGTGCTTCTTTTCGTATCATTGAAAGTCACAATTTAATAATTTTCCTCTGCCTAGAGTTAATATCGAGTCGCATTTTTAATGGGGTTTCTTTAACTCACATTGTTACTTTGTCAAGTTCACAATTTTAAAAGCTTTTTTCTCACATTTTAAAGTGCTCAATTGAGCTGAAATTTGCTTTTCACGGTTGTTTTGGATAACAATACGACAATTTAATAAAAATTAGTAAAAATTAATTGATTAATACTGATTATTTAAATAATTAAATTTTGCGCCAAGTTTCTTGCCAAGTCGCCACATCTGTCGGAACAATAAAAAAAATGTACAAATGGTTATATGTAATAAGCCTACTCACATTGTATAATTGGTTTCAAAATGTGTCGTCAATTTTTAATGCATTTTGAATTCTTATACTTCTTTTGTAAGTCAATATTCGTTCACTTCATAATGCTTAACGGAGCTAAAAAATTTACACGTAGCTATTTTAGATGATAAATTTGATAAGCGTTCAAATAATAAGATAAATTGTTAAAACTAATTATCAAATAAATCCAATTTCACTCAACGTTCCATTTTGCTCTTAAAATTTAAGATATAAAAATTATGTTACACAAAGTGTGAAGTTTGAAAAAAAAAAAACATATTTAAAAATACGTTTCTTACCGGCGTTTTTATTCAGTAAAAAAGTTATATCAAAAGTTAATATTTGATCTCTGTATATTGTTTATTAACCAACGACTGTTGTTTGTAATAAACCTAACTTTCAAGATTTTTTTTTTGTAAATGTTCGAACACTTTGAAAGTCAGAATGAAACAGCGCTTGAAATACAGTGCGACGCCAAAGAGCGATATTGACACGTGAAGGACACCTTCCATTTCAGGAAGAAACAATGCGAAGTATGAAACCAAAAATGCAAAAAAAAGGAAAAATGATTTATTTGAATGTAAAAGCAGACAAACACAAATACAAGACAGGAACATACAGAATGTGCGGCATCACCAGTCGAGGGTGCGTTCTCGAAGACTCTGGAGGGTGGGGCTGTGCTCGGAATAGAACTGCGAGTACCAGCGTCGATACCTCCCGATCAGACGGTCCTCTTTCACCAGGGTGGGCTTCCGCAGGAACTTCTTGTTGTTCCACACCGCTATGTCACGCTCCAGCTAAAAGAAAACGGTTGTAGTATTAAAACTATTAAAGTGATTCTTAGGACTTGCATTGCAGTTAATTTGAAGACATTCGGAATTCCATTAAAATCTCGACAATTATAGAATTTACAGTAAACATCTCGAGAAAATTTTTCTCAACTCCTAAAATCATCAACAACAAGGCCTCCAAAGAATTTAAGAATACACTTTACATAATTGTATTAATAAAACAAGAAGTATTTTGCTTTAATAAATCATTTATCTCAATTTTTACTTTTCTCTTAATACTCTACCCCCATTTTTATTCCAAAATCAAAATCTTTATCAATTCCCTGTTTAACTGCTGTAAGTGTCGTTCCCTTAGGGGGACAACGTTCTCGACCAATAGGATAGCTAGCTCTGGAGTTAGCTATTCTCAAACGGTTCGGAAAAATTTTCCTCTCTGGTTTTCCTCATGTGCGAGAAGCTGCTCCCTGATTGGCTGGTCAGATACACTTTTCTCCTGAACAAAACTATTTCCAACCAATAGCAATTCTTACCGTTTTCGTATTAATTATTAAGTATTTTACAACGTTTTTCTAAATTTCACTTGGTGTGTGTGTGTGTGTCATCAAATTTTCGATCGTTAATTTAACCTACTTCCCATCAAGCTAGAGCTTTGAAATTTTGGGAATCGTTCTTACTCGCCTAACAATGTAATATTTAGACATTTGTGACAAGTCTTAACTAATATTTCAATAATTTTAATAAGTCAAAATATTCTTTCCCCTCGGCGCTTTTAGGATTGAGGAAAAAATTTCTTTCCCCCTCTGGGAACACCGGGATTTCTACATATGCCACATGGGGTATCGTAAAACTCACAAAGGGGAGATAGTAAGGGTTTCTGACTTTCAGTCAGTAATCATTCGCAAGAAAGAAAGATTCTAATATTTGGCGCTGTGTCTTATCACAATAGTTTTTTCTGAGTTGTGGTTACCATTTTTTTTTATAGAACGATTTACAAACTTTCAAATGCATGTTTTGATTTTATGAGTATTATGAATTTTTTAATACGCTCACAAATGTCTCTTTTTAAATAAATTTTAAAGGTAAAAATTATTATGTATTTCACTTGGTGTGTGTGTCATCAAATTTTCGATCGTTAATTTAACCAACTTCCCATCAAGCTAGAGCTCTGAAATTTCGGAACCGTTCTTACTCGCCCAACAATGCAATATTTAGATATTTGCGACCAGTTTTAACTAATATTTCAAAAATTTTCTTTAGTAAACTTTGCCACCATATAAAAACGTCGGTTTTTATCTCTAATTATTTCTAAATGCGTTTAACTTTTAAATATTTTTAAGAGGTACTGTATTTTTGAATTTTAAATTAATTTTATAAAATCATCCGCATGTTAACAGGCCGAAGCAACTCAATTTACAGTTTGTCGACTAGTGAGTAAAATTCTCAAGTCTTATATAGTTAATTTAAGGATACAAAATATCAAAAATTCCTTTATTGCCTTAACTGTATCACTTTTTTAAATATACGTGAAACATTTTATTGCTCTAGCTACATTTTTAGCGAATTATATAAATTTTCTTTTACAGATAACCGAGTGATTTCATTCACTTTCAAAGGTTTAAATCAACTTCTCTCGGCTTTTCATTATCATGACAGCCATGTACTTTAAGTACAAAGTCGTTTTTGTACTAATTACAAAATTTTGAATTCTACTCTTGCTCTTTTGTGTTTGATAATTCCGTGCGTGGAATCAAGATGAATGGTTATTTTTTTTTAAAAAAAAGTCAGCAAACTTAAATGCAGATGCTTTTTTCGGTGTGACAGATAGAAAAAGAATTAAAAGAATCTAAATATATAACCAATGCAAGAAAGAAAACGATATACAGAATTGTGAGAAAGGCTTTCATGAAATGTTAAGACAAAAAAAATGCTGAAAAATACTAACATTTGTAAAAGTAGGAATTTTAAAATATCGAAATATTTTGAAAAAACAGATTACAATTTTTAATAATTGTGTATTTGAAAATGAAGCTTTATATTCTGAAATTCATATTTTACGTGCATTCAATTAGGTTGAATATATAAGCTCGTTCTTATAAATATCTCATTAAAAATATTGCTCTCAGGGGTAGTATGCCCCTTTAAGGCCTTAATTATTAGCTCAAGCGGAAAAGTTCTGTCCGTTTGTGAAGTGGAAGAAAATAATACATTTTTCATAAATTTAATACTATTTACTGTAAAATACAATTTCCGTCGTTAGTAGGATCAGTCCATAAATGTTTCAGAGGGATGCTCTTGAGTTGAGTGAGAAAAATTTGCTTAATCGGATCGTCGTAAGCACATCTCTGTTTGCTAGAAACGAAAACAAACCCATTTCGGATTGGATGAAAGCTGATGACGAAAATTGGATTATTTTCGAATATATCGTAAGGAAAAGAGCAAACTTGCAGCATGGACTATCTGTCCATGCTGCAAGTTTGATAAGTTCCCCCTCTAAATCGAGATAGAACCTGAATAAGAGAACACTGTGCAGAGTGTGGGACGGCCAAGAACCAATAAATTAGGAAAATTTGAAACCTGACAAAAAAAGCTCGATTCAGAGAGAGAGCCAAATATGGCTATGCTGCGCCAAACAGGATTAAACTGTGGTCTAGACGTGAAGTTGAAAAAAAGATAAATAGTGGTTGACAAGAAAGAGGGTCGAAAATAGAGAAGGATTGCTAGGGTAACCCGGGAGTGCGTCACCCGTGTTTACCAGAGACAGTAAACCCCATAGGAAAGAAAAAAAAATCACGAGGGGGCCTCGGGTTCATGATGCCCGTACTTACCTGAAGAAGGCAAGTCCCTGAGGTCCCCTGATATAATCCCCAAGGGCAGGGTGCCCAGCTATACACCCAGACGCTGGATACCCATTTTAGTCGCCTCTTACGACATGCATGAGCTACAGTGGGACTATTCTGTCATCCCCGGTCACCACACGGGTCTGTCAGCAAACAGATGATTTAAGCAAGGAACTGAAAGAAGAGAGATCGTCGATGCTCAATGTGAAGAACTCAAAAACGCCTTAATAATTAGTTCGCCTTTTTACTAAACACCTTATTAACTAGCTAGGTAACCTCCGGCTCCCAAGGCCAACTGATCTCGCGGTTAGAAAAACATCCCCCCGATGTGGCGGGGAAAATATTAACGCCGAACAGTTTAAAGGCATTTCCAAAGTAATGTTTTGTCATACTCACCATGATGGCCTCTGCTAATACCAGGAGGTCTGCGGGCAGCTGCTTGAATGCGGGCTCCGTGTATAGCAGATGGACAACCTTCTGGGTGAGCGGACCCACGGGTACGATGTGCTGCAGAAACACCCCTCTTCCGAACCACGTATTCATATGCAGGTGGACAGTGGCAGGACCGATCTGTAAGACAGTGTCCATTAGATGCAGTCCACAAAGAATATCTTTTGCGATCTAGTGAACATGACAGCATGTAACAAAAAATTTTACTAAAACATATCGTATTTTAGTTTTAAATAATATAACTCCGGGGGAAAAAGAGTTTCTTGAACATAGATTTCTTTCAAACTTCGTATTTTGAGCAACATAATATTTTATACCTTAAATTTTAAGAACAAAAGGGAACGTTGAGTCAAATCGATTTTATTTAATAATTAGTTTAAAAATTTATTTTATTATTTGATGTTTGCTAAATTTATCATCTGAAATAAATACGTATAAAATTTTTTAGCTCAATTAAGCATTGGATTTGGCGACCATTTGGCGACATGGCTTAGACACAGTTACAATGTGAGTCAAAGAAACACCCCCCCCCATTAAAAATTATAACTTTACGTAATTATTGGTAGCAAATCACAGCATTCACCAATGAGCTGCTATTAATCCTGTTGAATCGACTCACCATTTCCCTATCCACGACCCACCGTTTCTCTATTTTCAATATTTCAGAATCCGTTATAATAAAATACTACCTATCCCGCCATTAATTTTCTGCCACTTAAATATTCCGCTTTCAGAGAACCAGAAAAATAAAATTTATTTAAATTTCGGTTATTACCGGGAGGAGTTATTCTATTTTCGAAAATTAAAAGTTCTGAAAAAAAAAAAAAAGACTATTTATTGTTTGACATGTGCCAACGCGTTGTCGCTTTGTGAAAATGACGTCAACAAAAATGCGAGGGCTTAACATAAACAAAGCATGGTATATTAAGTTCAAAAGATTCCCATTATGATAGATTATGTGCTTATAAAAGTAACATTCACAGTTTGTTTTAGGTATATTTGCATTGCTATAAGATATTTTTAATTTAACATATTATCGTCTGCTTTTATTTTAATCGGCGAACAGAATACTGTTGTCTACTTTCATAATTTATAGTTAGGTCTTATTTCAATAATTTATTTGTATGGCAGAATCGTCTGTTTTTATTACTTTGGTGTTGACACTGGCAATGTTTTTAAACTTTAAGAATTCTTTGCTTTTGAAAATAAAAATGCATCAGAAACTCTAAAAAGGTATTTTCCCCTCTTAATAGTAGTTGCTTCTGTGGAATCTGAGACTAAGAACGTTTACTTTACGCTTATTGATATTCATTTTGAATGATTCTACTTTTTAAAAAACTTGACAGAAAAAAAGAGGGAAAAGCCAGCACATGCTAGAATTAAATTACAATGTCAATCTCAATTTTTATTTTATTATTTTGTGTTAATGCTTACCCATGCAGGATTATTACATTTACACCGAATTTATTGCAGTGGGATTTGTGATAATTCTGGTCGCTTTGTTAGATGTATTTATTCAAAAATAACTATTAAATTTTCCAGAAACATGGTTTTTAAAGTCTAGAAGATCACCAAAGTTCGGTTGGTTGGTTTATATCCGATATATTGCACCAGGATCCAGGGTAAGAAAAACATAAGTATTTATTTATTCGTGGACTTTAACAATTAGTTATACAAATATCATATTAATTTCTCCAAATCCGTTCAGTAACTTTTTTTTTATCTTTCAAATTCGACTTTAACCTCGCGTCAAGTTACGAAGTGGTGTTAGGTTGCAACCCCTCTGCTACCATAATCATCTGTATTAGGCTATTACACTCAGTATACTTTTATTTTGAAATCAAATCACTGAGTAAATGTTAACGAAAACTACAGAGGGACATCGACATATCCGAGAAAAGTGGAAATTGGAGAATTATTGCTGTGACGTAAGACGTAAAATAATTTGCTTCACATATGGCAATGCTTTCAAAGCGTAAAAATTATAAATCAGTGAAAAATAGCAGTACTATAAATAAACTCTTTTGAAACAGGGCTCTTGCTACGCTAATTTAAGTAAAAAAAGAGAAAAACTACCACCACAACTGCATGGACTGCGACCCGTGGGACTTTTGACAGTTAGATATTGGCCTGTGGCTAAAAATGACCTTTAGTAAACAAAGTTTTGAAGATCGTGTATATATATATATATATATATATATGGGAATCGAACTTGACTTATCGCCTAGAACGTCTCACCACCAGAGAGCGCTGCTACTGTCTCGGCGACATTCCGCTGGGGGAAAGAAGACGTTTGCGCGGGAAGACGACATTACGAAGTTGGAGTGGGCACACGAAGTGTCTGAGACATATCACTGGTAAAACTGTTTTACGAAATAAGTGCACGGGGCACAACCGTCTGACTGAAATGAACTGTCTTCGTATATCTGTATTGTGAACATTACTTAAGCTTTTCTCAATTAACTATATTCAAGTGTCTGTACATATTAATCGCTGTAAATAAGAATAAATAACTTAGTATGAACGGAAGTATCATCATTGTGAATACCAGGACTTCATATATATATATATATATATATATATGAAGTGCGGTCATAAAATAACGAGACTGGCAATGCTACAGGAGTACACATGCGCCAAATGCCAGCGCCTGGCAGCTGTTTAGCTTGAAGCCTCCTCTTTCGAATGCAGTGCCTATCGCTATTGTAAACAAATCCGTATACCCGTAAAATTCGTTCCCATTAAAGTTTTTTGTTTGTTTGTTTTGATAAGTGAGCAACGAATTGTAAAGAAATTTCACATGAAATATTATTTTAAGACATATTTTTCTAAAGGTGGAGAAGAGTTCCCTAAAAAAAACTTATAATTTTAGATGAAACATGTGTAGAGAAATTTTGAAGACCTCTGATCTAAAACTTACGAGGTGTGACTTCTGAATAATGAAACTGACGTTGCTACAGAAGAAGTACGCATGCACCAAATGTCAACGACTGAGAGCTGTTTGGAGTGAAGCATTCTCTTTCGAATGCATATAACAAAAACAAATCATTTTCTTTCGCTACATACTGCGTTAATGTAAAATGTATTTATCATTGCTGTGATAGGATTTCCTATTTATTCAGATGGCTAAACTGGCTGGCTTGAATCCTTTCCTCTCACGCGTTATTGAATTACTGTGAAAACTACTTATTATTTCATGATACCGAAAGAATTCCTCCCAGAAGACAGCAGTTACCGATTTCTAGATTGAATCATTTCCAGTCTCTCGACACTGCATAAGTGTGAAAACTATTTATCGTTACTATGATATTGAAAAAACTCCTTTACCGACCAGAAGACTGCATTGCCTGGTTTCTGGTTTGGATTATTTTCTTTCACTCGATATATTGCATTATTGTGAAAACTATTTACCATTGACGTGATACTAAAAGAGTTTGCTAAACATCTGGAAGGCTGCACTCGCATATTTCTTGAATTTGACAGTCTTTGGACTTTGTATCGGTGTTGAGTTACGGATTACAGTTATAATTCTCTCTACTAAAGTTTATTTCATTTTCTTCTGACAAACCTCATGAGGTCCGCAGCCAATAGCCCTCGTGTTGCTTCCAGTGCGACAGTAAAACCAACCTAAATTTATTCAAAAAGGCACATCATGACCGGATTTGGCTCTTGCGTTATAAAACAGTCATCCCTTGCTTTATTATACGTTTTAATGGAAACGCTTTAGTCTAAGACTTTTGAATTTTTTTTTTACATTTGTGGTGCTGCATGTTATTTTTGGTAAAATGTCTTGATTTTTCCGATTTTTATTGTGAATAATGTTTTGAAATGTACCTTGAATTATGTGCTAAAGCTGACTGATGGCGCTAGTTGTCTGGAGAAAGATTATGCTGTGGAATGTATAAAAGGGAACGCTTCTTTCAGTGTTTTGGGATTTGTTTGGTGTTGTGGTCTGGAGTTTTTTTATTGCAGTTATATATGTGTGTGTGTGTGTGTGCGTGTGTTTTTTTCTGTATGTAGGAAGAGAGTCGTGTAGGGAAAGAGTGGAGATCTCGGTGGTCGCC
>BMAW01025470.1:0-18593 GCA_019974015.1 Nephila pilipes
CCATATCCTGAATGTACATCAGGTAAACCAATTGATCGCTTAAAAAATAAAAAAATATATATAGCTTATAAAATAGCACAGATATATAATAAATATATTTTTGCCATGTGATTCATGATTACGAAATTCATGCTTAAGCATTATTTTATAAATTTTGTACTAAAGGAATGCTATATTATTCTTAATATTGAAAATATAGACTTTAAATTACTATATTTTACAAGTTAATAACCTTACTACAAAAAGGAAAGGAAAAAAGATAACTAATAAATATCACAGACATATTTTCTAAGGAAGAAATTGAACAATAAAAACAAAAAGAAAAGACCATTTAATAATTTATAAGATTGGTTGACTGGTTTTATTGGCACAAGGTCATTTGGCCAAGTTCCACAAGCACTCCTTTAATTTACAAAAATATGTGCTTCTGTGATAAGAACTTAACTCTAAACGCAAGGGGGGGGGAATGAATTAAATTACACAGAAAAAAGATTTTAAAAAACCCCAGTAATACCAAAAAAAAAACATCCCAGGAACACAAGTCACCTGTGTTTATCAAAGATAGTAAAACCCTTGAGAGAATGGAAAGATCACTCAAAGTTGTAAATCTTGTATTTGCATAAGAAAAACCCATAATGGGATAATTAATAGGGGAAAATCGAAAATCCAACAAAAAAATTATTTCATAAGTTGGGTAAAAAGTCAACAAAGAATACAGTCTTTTTCTGTGTAAGTTCAAATACAAATCTTTTTTACTTACATTCTGTCATATAAATTTCAAATATACTGAATGCTACAAATGAGAAGCAAAATAATTAGAAATAACTGTGGCTTTTTCTCCCCACCAGCTACTATGGGCACTGGGATCTATGAAAACCCATTAAGGGGAAAATATTAAAGTTATTGTATTATAATGTCACTTTAAAGCTTAAGATTTCAAATGCCAAACCTTTATATAAAAATTTTCAGACAAATAATTTATTTTGGTTTCACAAAACTGAAAGTTATAATTCTTCATTTTGCAATTAATTTTATTATGAAATGGTGGCAACTAAAATTTGAAAGAAAACCAAGAAAATATTCCAATTAAAATAAAAATTTACTTATAATTTTGCTATTCATTCAGTATTAGATCCATTTTTAGAAAACAACAATACATATTCAGAGACTACAATAACAAAAGTTACATGCGAGTATGCTACTGATAGTCACTATAAATTTGTTAATAATTTTATGAGTGCTTTTAATTGTTTACTTCCACTTGAATACATCTGATTTTATAAATTAAAATTTAGATACTCCCAATTAATAGCAAATTTTTAACTCACTTGTACAGTTGCAAAAATCTCATTTATATTTACTAGTTTTGATTTAATTTTGCACTTTTATTGTCTATTTCAAAATGCATATCTGTCAGAGGCTAAAAAAATTCTTTCATAGGGTATTTTCAAACACTTAACACAAAAACAGCCAAATATCAGTCAAATGAATATATATATATATATATATATATATATATATATATATATATATATGTGTGTGTGTGTGTGTGTGTGTGTGTGTGTGTATGTGTATGAGTGTGTGATTGTTGACAAATTTATCCACTCTATTTTTTCTTTTAATTAAAATATTCTTAATCCCAAGCCTTTTAAAATTAAAACTACTTTGACCCTTACTTTTAACTCTATAATAATTTCCTCTTTAAGAACTTTACATGTTATGTTTCTTAGAAGATTTCGAACCTAATTAGTGCTGAATCAGCAAAATTTTTATATAAAAAGCCTGTTTTCCTTCAGATACAAATGCTCTCATCAACCACTACAGCTCTCTTTTCCCCTCATTTTTTATCTACTGTATTAGCCATGCTAATTTATCTTAGCTACTTAGTCATTCCTGGGCATTATAACATCAATAAATGGATAACAAATACATATCAATTTTAAAAAAAAGAATATTAACTAAAAATAATATTTGCAAATTATTTTTTCAAGTCAACACCAACAATAACATCATAAAGATGTTATGAAATTGTGTGATAAATTAAATTTATTCTTTCTTTTAATCTTAATTTATCTCTTCTTTCATTTAAATAAATAAAATAGAGATATTATATTTTTTAGAGATGTTATTATATTTTAGAGAAAATTTATAACAATTTTTAGCAGTAATAAACACTAGAACAACTGAATCGGTCATTTTGACAGGAAAACTACTTCAAAAAATAATTATTCTTAAAATGTTCAATAGCTTCTGAAATTTAATGACTTTTATTATATTTTTGAGATTTTTAAATATATCATTTTTTTTTTCAATACTATATAAAAAGCATAAAAATTAATGTTTTAATTAGAATGACCAAAGTAGTCAAAATGACTGTCATAGAGATTTCAGCCATCTACTATTAAAAAAAAACCCTTTTTTTTTTTTTTTTTGATTATTATTCTATTTACAGATATGCTTAATTGTGGAGTCATTGTAGATGAATGTGAGTCAGTAACAATGTCTCGAGCATTAACAATTGTACATGCATGACAGCTATTTTTTCAATGCTTTGTTCAGAATGACTGAGTATTGATGAGTGTCCAGTTCTTTTACACCAACTCAGAGAAAATTACAGAGATGATGAAAATATTCAACAAGATTAAAGCATATTCAAAAATGTAAAGAATAAAGAGATTTTCCACCAATTAAAAGTGGATTTACGGGGCAGTTCAAAGGAAGATTTGGATGCTTTTATTGCACTAACGTTTGTGTAAGAAGATCAATAAGATGTTCTAGATTTAAATGATTTGCAGTCAACAGTGAGGTCCTACATGATTCAGCAAAACAATCACAAAAACATTTCAAAGAAATTCTGTGTTTCATATGGTTTGATAAGGCTTAAAGAGGACAAATTTGCTCTAGCTTCCAAATTGATTATTTTTGTAGAAATTCTCATTTGTATTTTATAGAGGGAAACTATAACAATCAACAAGATAAGATCGCCAATGTAACACATATTGCAAATTTATACAGTAAAAGGCAAATAGATCCCATAAATTTGGATTAAAATTTTGGCTGACTGGGGATGTATGTGTTGAGACCATTTCTTGAGTGGTTTTATGTATCTAAGAAAAGATGAGGACAGAAGTGTTCATTTTAGTCAATACAGTGTTATAAAACTAAAGGATCCATTTCTTTTTAAAGGTAGAAATGTAACAACAGCCAATGTTTTATACCTCAGAAACTGACAGACTCTTTGAAGGCAAAAGAAATTTCTGCTGCAGTACATTGTGCCTAAATCAAAGTAAGCTGCCACTGAGTTACAAAGATACAACCCCCAAAATATTCTTATCAAAAGTTTTAGTGAATGGCCAAAAAAATGGTTACTTTTTAACGATGTTAACAAACCAAATACCAGTTAGTTCTTTGACATTATGCATAAAACCATTAAGACAGCTGAAAAACTCCTAAAAAGCTCCCAGAAAAAACTGTCAATTTTTACAACTTTACTATGTGTGGTGCAAATGTGCTGTATTGAATAAGATGATAGTATCTGATGCAGTCGTCTTCAAGGGGCCTTATAATTTTCTGGATATTGAAACTATAAATTCTTGGATTTTATATACAGCATGTCATTCTTCACTAGTTCCTAGAAAATTCTTTATTTTGAAATTTATTCATGAACTGAGATTAACCATATTTTTGTCAAAGAAGTGAAGGTTTGTTACATCGTTTGCAAGCTTTGTTAGTTCTTTTGAAATTGCATGCATCAATGCTCAATGAAGACAGAGCCAGATCAAATTATAATAATTAGTATACAACCATTTATGAAAAATGTCACATGTATAAACATTTTTTTGCAAATCATATGTTAAAGACTACAATTAAAAACAAGTGTTCAATTAAAATACAACATTCTCTTTCCTGATAAGAGGTATTTTGTTTCATGTAATATACAAAATTTTACTATAACAAATTTTGCATGCATTTTAACTTGTTTAAAGTAACTTATTTTAACTTTTTATAAATATATTTGTGTTAAAACTCAAAAATTTCTTATCAATTTCTTATTGCAGTCAAAATGATTGCTAATAGCAATTCTTGGTAGTTAAAAGTCAAAGTTAATGACTAAATATAGTACTTACACTAACTATTCCAGGAAGAGCAGCTACATTTCCAATTTGTTTCATACCTGGAAGAAAACCACCAACAGTTCCAGGTCTGCAGAAATTTCTAAGTTCGTCAAACATCAATTTTTCTAGATGAGAATTTACATAAAATATTCCCTCAACCTAAAATATTTTTTAAAAAAGGAAATGCACAAGTCAGCAAAAGAAATACATTAAATTTTAATTGATAAATTTATATATATTAAAAGAAATTACTGAAAAAAATAAAGATTCAATTTTAGTAAGTAAAATTAGTATATTATAAATTAACAAAAAACATATGTAAAAAATATCACATAAAAATCTTTCTTCGCTGGTTAATTTAAACATAAATTCAATGTATGGGATTTTGATATTGTATACAATGGTGTCAGATTCCTTTCCAACTATAAGATATTTTCATACAAATGTCTTGTGGACTGTACTATATATAATTACGATTGCATTTCAGCTTTTTATAATTTCCCATGATAGCTGAAACACTATTTCTTTTGATTTATATCACAATGCTTATGAATGATGTTTTATGCTTTACAACTTTGGCACAAAATTAGCATTATTTTACACCAAACAAATTATTTTATTGTTTGTGTTAAAACAGAAAAAAAAAAAAAAAAATCCTCAAATATTCAATTTTCTTTGAAATACTGATGTTCTCAAGCAATTTTAAACTTAACTCTACAGCTACCTGAATTCAATAAAGAAAAGAAAGAGCTTAAAATATATTAATAGTCCTTAACAGAAAATAATAAAAAAATTGAATATATATATATATATATATATATTAGATTCAACTTGGCAGACACTAGATAACTGCACAAATTAATAATGTAAATAAACTTATTTTTCTTCTTTGAGAGCAAAATATTTAATGTTAAGCATACCAAGTCAGACAGCATATAATAAATAAAGATGTGTGTGTGTGTGGGGGGGGGTTATTATCAGCTGCTAAATTATTTATTGCTACTGGAAGGGGAAACTGGTGCATCAATTCATACAAAATAGTAATAATTCATTGGTGAAAATGTTAGTTCATTAGAAATTTTAAAAATCAAATAATATTTTAAGTAAAAAGTTTTTGTTATATGCTATTTTATAGGTTGGCTCATAAATGTATTTGTGGTGGGCTTTGAGTTTGACATGCTTGATACAATAGATTGGTTGACTGATTTTATTGGCATAATGATAATATTTGGCCAAGCTGCATGAAATATACATTAATATATTAATAAATATGTATATCACATACATAGTCATTAGATATGAATATGATCTCAATACAAAGAAACAAAAAAGTATTGGCTGACAAGAAAGGCAAGTAAAATTAAAGAAAGATTGCTTCGGCATCAAAGAGACATTACCTGTTTCCAAAGATTTTGATTGTTTAGTATTGTCACTTTTATAAGCAACACAAGGATTATTGGTAATGGACCTTGTAATTCTGAGTATTGGTCAAGTAACGAGGATGACATCTGAGCAGGCACCTCTCCCACTAAACTTCCACACTACACCAATAATAGGACTTGGGACATGGTCATTTATAATGTGCATCAGCTCCACTACATGGCAGGTTTTAAATGACATCAGAACTCAAACTTTTGACTGAACAAAAAACAATACCAGCCACTAGTTGGCAATCATGACCACTACGCATTCAACAAAGATAGTACGTCCCATGGGAGAAAGGAAAGATCCCTTAGGATCATAAATCTTGATGACTTCAAGAGTTCCCTAGGGACATGATGACCTCAAGGGTCCCTAGAAATCATAAATCTTGTATTTACATAAATTAGAACTGCCTGTGAGAAAATACATTTTACAGGAAGATAATACACAAGAACATATGAGAAGGTATGACATATAAATAAACTAATTATCTCAATTATTCAAGCCTGTTTCATTTTAATTGACATAACAGTTTAATTAGACTGTTAGGAGAAGAATATAGTATTTCAGAATACATATCAAATTTAAATCCAAGGGGAAGCAATATAGCAAAAGAAACATAAATTCACACTAACACTTATTGTTTCAATATTTTAAGAAAAGAGAAATTAGCATAGGAACATAAGAAATGAGTGAATATAAAGGTTATTGGCACAAGAGCCAGATGTGGCTATGCTGCGCCAAAGAAGATTTAACTGTGGTCTAGATGTGAAGAAATTGAAAACAAAAATTAGTTGACAAGAAGGAGGGTCTAAAAAAAGGACCACTAGAGTAACCCGGGGGTGCAGCACCCGTGTTTACCAAAGACAGTAAGCCCCATGGGAAAGAAAGATCACTAGGGTGCCTCGGGGTACTTCAATTGCAAAGGCTGTCAGTAAAAAAAAAGTTTGCTTTGTTCTATTGCGATTCCAAGAAATAAATTCGATTTAATAATTACGGAAAGTATTTGAAGGAATAGATTTCCTTTATTCCTAAAAATGGTTGACAAGAAGGAGGGTTGAAAAGAGAAGACCGCTAGGGTAATCCAGGGGAATGTCACCTGTGTTTATCAAAGACAGTAAACCCCAAAGGAAAGAAAAAGATCAATAGGTGCCTCGGGAACATAAGACAACAAGTTCCATACAAGAACACAAGAAACTCAATCCAGCTATTCAGAGAACTTCAAATATTTAATTTGCTAGAGATTCATTTAATAAAATAAGCAGTTTAGGGAGGGAAAAAAAACTGATCCCTATGATATTATCAATTTCACAGCTCTTCAAGAATTTGTGTACATCATCCGAGTTTAAAACATTTGTTTGGAAAGCTGTTTAGTCCACACCCTTAGTGACAAAAAAATTGTTGGTGATAGAGTGCAAAATATGACTACCCTAAGTTTTCTGGTTAAACATAATTGTTATACATGACTATAAAAATATTTTCCCCTTCTCTTGCCAATTTGATCATGTTTTGCCCTGCTTTGAAAGGTTATTGAGTAAACATCTAATATCTGTCAGAAATTTTGCCAGTTAAGAAAATATGAGGATATCTTAATTAAATATGCTTTTTCTGAATAGTTTCACATTAATGGCATTTCTAGAAGAAAGGAGATATTGTGGAAAAGACGAGTAAATCCATGAGCAAAATAGGTTAGTAAAACATTTTTCGTATTCTTTCATTTAGCACTCTCCGCTGAGTTTTAATACACCATTCTTAGACAAACTACTATGTTTTAAGTATTATGTCATTTGTATTTCAGTTTCCGAGAAGTTTTTTAAATAAATTAATACATTTATTTTGCTTTGCTAGTTAATTTTGTATACATTGCTTTTGATTTCGTCCAGATGGAATTTTATATACTGTTTAACTTTTTGTGTCAATTTCAAAAGGAATAATATATGAAAAACATATTATCCTCCCTAAGCTTACAGTCTAACCATATATATATTAAGAAAATATGAAGCTTGTTTTTCAAAAAGAAGAACATGTGAAATCCTACTGACTATGAATGTTGATGTTATTCCAGCCAAACTCAGAACAATCATATCCAATCCAATCAACATTTTTTTTTTTTATATTTTTCTGGTTTGCAAAAATGGTCAACAGGATTTTAGGTATGAGCCTTGAAAGGTTGTTCATTACACAATTATTTCTTTAGAACTTAAGTACAAAATAAAATTTTAAACATAAACACAATTTAAACATTAATTACATAACCCATTTGCAGAACATAAATTAGTTGGAACTTACACAGCAGCAATATATATTTTGAAAAAGTATGAAGGTTTTGTACTTACAGGTATTTTTATAGGATAATTAATGTTCAGCCACAACAGCACAAATTTAACAAATATCTCTCTCTACAATGTCTTAAATGTCATTACATTTACATAAATACAATGCATACTGACAATAAAAAAAGTCACATTCTTTTTCTGAGTCTTTTTTTAAAATATAATAAGCGAGAGCTTACTTTCATATTAGACACGAAACCTTTCTTTATTTTCCAGGAAACTGGAGAAATCTTTTCTAAATATTGGAGTTCTTCATTGTAACTACGAACCCCCATTTTTGACAGTCTAAAGAAAACAAATAAAAAAAAATATTACAAGCTAAATATTACATACAAATCAATAGATTAAGATAATAATAATTTATGAAAATCAATAAAAAAAAGAAAGAAACAATTTTTTTTATTTAAAAAAAAAATATTTTAATGTATTTATATGAGAAATAACGGTAAGTTATAATTCCTAAAAAAAAGTTATACTTTTAAAAATGTAATGATAAGCGAAAGAAGGAAATAATTGTTTGAGAAATTCGGCTAGATTCAAATGACAACTTATCAGATAATTTATACTTATTATCATTACAGATAAAAAATAACTAAGTTCTCACCAATACAAAAACTTCAATAGAAATACAAACATGCAATCGTGCCGAAAAATTGTAAAGTTCTTCACTTCACTTATATTGTAATAGCAGTTCTTTCATTTCCAGTTTCGATTTTGATATAATTAATTTTCAACAAATATAATTAAAAGTAAATTGATATTAAATATCAGTATTTTTATCACCCATTTAAGCATTATAGCATTTTATCACCCATTTTACATAAATAATATAAATGCAACTATAGACAATACGGAGACATGAAAAGTTTAACCAAAATGACTTTTTGATACAACATTGGAATTTAGCAATATTTATTATTAATGATGTCGTTACTAAAACTAATGATATCTGCTGAATACAATGCGTAAGAATTATTACACTAGAAGAATCAACACTTTTCTTTATCTTCTAGGGTTATATAATTTCTAAATGAAATTCCTTATGATGATTGTAACATTTTAGAGAAAAGGTCCGTCACTAACTGGAATCATGATGAAGCTTTCTATGATCATCAAACCGCAACCCAAGAAGGGAGATATGAGTGAAAGAGATATGATACACATTGCTAGAAAATATATCTCTATAATTTTTTTTCAAGAATACTTGTGCTAAATTGCCCTTTTAGAGCTGGATTTCTCCCCCCCCTTTCCATAATGTTTGAGCATTATACGAATTCTCTAACCAAGCAGGAACTCATGGTGTTACCTTAAGCCATAAGAGATTCAACATTAGGGATTTACCCATATCAACGCACGTGAACGGAAATAGATAACATCATATGGGGTCCATATAGCAGTTAGCGTCCGCATTTCCTTAAGGACAGTCAACCTTAATCTGTTTTCAGACAAGATGTCTTAGTTGATTCAACTCATTTGTGTTTCAACTGATTGACAGGTCTAAAAACAAGGACAAGTACAGAAAAAGGGCTTGAAAAACTTCCTCCACCAGTTTCTCATTTTTAATTAAGGTTTGAGTGCCAAGTATAGCTCTTAAGAGAAGCCAGTTTGCATTAGCCATGCGCGAGATGATCCGAATGGAAAACTCTCTTTGTGTAGAAATACGATGTTTCCTTCTTGACATTCAACATTTATTTTAAAAATAATAGTATAATTTAGTCTATGCAGCCCTTCTATATTGTTTCTTTTTCATTTTCACAGTTGGGCTAAGGTGTACAGTTTTGGTCACGCACTCAATTACATTGTTACTAAACGATTTAAGACTCCCGTCTACCCGCCATTTTGATTTCGTGGACGTAATGTTAATCCTATGGAATTTCGACTTAAATTCTCACATCTTTATTATTTGATCTATTTGAATGCAATAAAGTGCATCTGAAAGAACAAAAAATAATGAATGCTTCTGTGGAATTACTTTTTTCCTCCGATTTTTAAAAATATTTGAAAATATTCTTTAAAGACCGGAAAACTCAAAAACGAATAATTAAAGTAAGAATAAAAATATTTTTAAGAATCTTAGGTAAAAAGTAATTCCACAGAAGCATTCATTATTTTTTGCTCTTTCAGATGCACTTTATTGCATTCAAATAGATCAAATAATAAAGATGTGAGAATTAAAGTCGAAATTCCATAGGATTAACATTACGTCCACGAAATCAAAATGGCGGGTAGACGGGAGCCTTAATGGGCCCCTCTTTCCCACCAAATCGATAGGATAACGTTATCCATCTTCGTTGTTCAAGTATTTGAAAGCTATTCGTTTTAAGCATTACACAAAGAAGTTGACTTTTTCACTATTTCAATAAGTAGTCTTTCTCGTTCGAAGATTTTATTTTTACTCACCTTGTTTCATTTTCTTTTCTCGAAGAATCTGTTTTGGTTTCAAAATGTGTTTATCTAGTCACTTGATTTATATAAGATAAACAATAATATATTTGACAAGAAATTTATTCACTGGTCTTTGAAAAGGAAATATTCAGAATTTTATGTTCTGTGGTTTTCATAAAAATATAAATTTTAATATAAGGTGAAATGTACTTGGAAGCAGTATGTTATTTCATGTCTAGCGTATTGGTTTTTATTTTATTATTTTTTGTTGTTATTCCGGAATGTTCTTCAAAAAATTTAAAAATATATTAGTTTATATGAATATTAGTAAAGTAATTCAACGCTTCAATAGTTTTAATAATTTGATTAATAAAATTTCTACATATTTCTTTAAATACTATTCCAATTTGAGTAATAATGTGGGACTTGTTAATGTGCTTGTTCAAATGAATTTTAGTTTCAAACATTTTGCTATTAAGTAATTTGTTCGGTGGGATAGTTTGGATCAACAAAATATGTTTAATTACGCATTTCTGTCCGATACCAGAAACAGCTTTTTAAATTAATTTACTTGCAATTTTCATCTCCTTTTCTAACTTAATAAGTATGTGTTAATGATTTATATGGCTGCTCCAATAACGAATTTTAATTATATGGACTTTCAAACCATCTCTTTTGTTGTAAATATTGCTAATTAATTTACTGTTAATTATTTATTAATTTAAATCAGAAATTTTACAGTGAATTAAAATGAGTTTTTAATAAGTTTAGGTAATCTTAGTAGAATGTAATATTAAGTTTAAATTCTTTATTTTTTATCAAAAAGAACCAAATAATTTAGGTAACGATAAAGTAAGTAATATTCATTATCAATATAGTCAATTTCCTTAAAAAAATGAAACTAAAGGTTGGCAAAATAATTACTATAAAGACGCTGCTCAGGTAAGCTTCTAGTTTTATTAGTAAACCGCTCAAACAAGTAAATTTACATTCCATTTAAAAATAATATCACAGCATTCATACACACTACTAAGATTACCTAAACTTATGAAAGCAATAAAATTTTCTTGTAATACAAATTTAATGAGAGTATCAATTTTTTCTCTTTTTATTGTGCAAATAAAATTACAATAATTGTGTAAAAACAAAAGTACTGTAATCAAACCCTCAATATTTATGAAGTTGAAAATATCCTTAAATTAAAATAAAAATCATACCCAAGAAAAATCTCAGTATTTTTATGATCTTGATGATTTCAAGTTTCAAGCCTGTTTTTAATTACTGTTGTTTGTGTGTTTCTTAAGATTTTCTATAATATTCTGTGAAGAACTGATTTTGTAAAATTTACATATCAATTAAAAATTGTATCAATTACATATATATATATATATATATATATATATATATATGTGTGTGTGTGTGTGTATGTATAAATCACGCAGGTGTGTATGTGTATGAATGCTGTGATATTATTTTTAAATGGAATGTAAATTTACTTGTTTGAGCGATTTACTAATATAATTTTGAAAAGATCTGATAGTAAAAAATTCTCCTTTTTAACACAACTAAATGCTTCATTTTTTGAATGCAGATAAATTAATCAATATCAACATAAACAAATGCCTTCTAAATGAGGACTCTTCTTCTACTAAAACAATTAATTTTCTGTCAAGTTTGGTTTGATTTGGTTTTATTCACGTCGCATTAGAAGCAACATGAGGGCTAATGGTGACGAAGCTCGTAATTTTGAATCTCGTTCAAGTGACGAGCACGACACTTGACCTGGCACCCTTCTCCTAACTTCCACTCCACGCCAACGGAGGACTTTCGCAAGTCTGTGACCATGGCAACTAGGCTACCGCGGCCAATTTTCTGTCAAAATGAGGCTGTTTTCATAAATCTTTTTATCATTCGTACTAATTTATAAACATTATAAGAGTTTGTGTGATAAATTTCGTAGTGTACACTTGTTAGAATTTTGTTATTTCAAAACTGAAGAATGAGTTCAAAAGAATAGTTGATGAAAACAAAATACTTAAGCGACTGTTTATTTCAAAGCATATTTTCCATCCCTCCCCCCAAAAAAATTTGAAATTCAGCATTGTTGGTGGTGCCATCTAATGATAAGAGTTTGATATACTTATCATTTTCTGAAACTATATTAAAATATTGAAATTAAAATATGTTTTATATATGTTTAACTCTATCTTCATCTGATGTTACATAATCAAAATCAAGCTCTCTAAAAACTCTTTTAATATACAGGGTTATTCAAAATGATTCATCCTGTTTCAAAATTCCATATTTTTATAAATAAACAATACAGAATGACACGTAATACATAAATGCAAAAGAAAACTGTGGAAGTCTTATATTGTGAAAAATACATGGCTCTCGTGCATTTTTCGAAAAACTATTTAAGGTAAGCAGTTTTAGAAGATTTCTCGAAGCTACCTTGCAGTTGGACAGGTTGTAGTACACCAGATGATTTGATATTACACATTTGGTCACCCAAATCACCTGGTATGGCTCCATACGATTTCTTTCTTTGAGGGTTTGCGAAAGATAAAGTGTAATGCGCCTTTTTTACCAATAATTTTATTTGAATTTAAACAAAAGATTTCTGCCGCTGACCAACAATTAGCGCTGATACTTAACATGTTTGGTTGGAATTTACATATCGAATTGACATTATAAGTTAACTAAAGGAAGTTGTTTCAAACACTCCATAAAAACACACTTCCACAGTCTTTCTTTGCATTCATGTATTACTTATCATACTGCGTCATTTATTTATGAAATTACGGAATTTCGAAATCGGATGAATCATTTTGAATAATCTTGCAAGTAAGAATTCAGATATAAATATGAATACTTCTGATTCTAAAAAAATAATATAATATGTCAGGAATAAAATCTTTCACTGAACATTATAATTTTAAATAAGTTTTCAGAATTAAAGCGAAGAGGTTACATATTATGGAATATGTTGCAAACAGAAAAAATTTAACTTACCTATTAGTGAGTATTCATTAGACGGATATTCATTAGTGAAATTAAAATACATTAAAATTTGAGAATTGTTTTTACATAAATGTTCTAAAATTAGACTCAACTCCTTAACATAAAACGAAGACAATTTTAAGAGCCACATTATTGTTATCTTTATACTTAATAATTTGCTTATTTACTGAACACTTTAGGATGCTTATTTCAGCGCGTAAAAGGTCTGTCAACAAACTGCTAATAAACCTCGTAATTTTGAACAACAATCATATCACGAGGTCGATACTTAATATGGCAGTACATTTTATGACTACCACGAAAAAGGTTTTTGCTTTGCTCATGTCCCTTAGCAGCCCTCATTTTTACCATTCTGGCTTAGTAGGTCGCCATATTACATTTTCTTCTTTTTACTAAAATATATTCCATCACTTTTCCCTCTATATTTTTAAGAAAATACGTCAAATGAATTACATATTCCCAACTGAAATAGATTTTATCAATTTCTTCCTGCAATGAAGTGATTTCATTTATAAATCAGACAGATCCAAATATCTTCTCGTCGTGATCATTCTATACAATTCTTTGTTGGCAGAATTTTTTTTTATTGATTGAGTGCTTATTAATACCCCACTTAGAAGCTACACAAATGCTATTGGTGACAGACATCGTAATTTGAACCTCGATCAAGTGACGAGGACGACACCTAAGTCAGCCCCTCCCTCTCTAAATTTCTATACTACACCTATGGACACCTACGGGAGAATTATGAGCCTCACCAGATTTATCGTGTATTAGTCCCGGCCACACGGTGGGTTTTTAGTGGCATACTGGCTCGAACCCACAACTCGACGAAAACCACCGGCCGCGAGTCTTCGACCAAGACCACTAGGTTATCGGGGCCTCTAAAATAAATTAGAACTGAGAACCATAGAATTTATTTCAATATTTAGCATGCAAGGATCAATTATTTCATTCAAAAGTGTTTAAAAAATTAGTTCTCGAACTGGTAACTGTACAAGAGGAACGGTATATAAAAACATTAAATTTTTGCAATAATTCATCTGATATGCATTGATAATGTTAAAAAGGACACAATATCAAGCGGTAAAATTAATTTTTATTTATATCCCGATTTTTAAGACCCGGTATATATAACATACCACTGCCCCTTTAGGACATCGTATTTGTACACTCGCTGTTTCGTATTCCTTCGAAGAAATAATAAATCTTTCATAAAAAATTATATTATTTTAGTTAATTTGGCAAATATTACGAACGCAAAACACTTTTGAAAAAATTAGAACTTTATAATGTTGTATTTTTATTTCTAAGAGTGATAATTTGAGCGAAAATATGTCAATTAATTTAAGTATATCTTTTTTATACAGTGGCTCAAACAATTGAGGATACACCTTACTTTCACTTGATAAATCCAACTTTTAATGAAAATAACACATTAACCAGAATAGAAGACGTATTTTTACTTTTACACGTAATAAAAGGGTTAATTTACAGTAAAAATAACGAAAATCAACAAAAAAATATCTAAAATTAAAAGTTTCACAAATATTTGAAGTAAACATAGGCAGATCTTTACCTCAAAAAATTAAGGATACACCAATGAAATTTTTTCGATATATTACATGCATAGACAGTATCAGTATTTTGTTGCATGTCCTTTGGCTTTTATAATGTCCTCCAAACGTCTTGGTACCGATTCGACCAATTTTTTAGTGGTATCTGGAGATATTTTATCCCATTCTTCTTGCAACACTTGCTTTAAATGGGCTTTGTTTCTAATCTGGTGTTTTTGGACCGCTGTTTCTAGTGTGGCCCACAAATTTTCTCTGACATTGATGTCAGGGGACTGTGGCGGTGTGTGTAATTGCTGTTTACAATGAAAAAGACACCATATTTTGACATTACGTGCTGTGTGCTTGGGGTCGTTGTCGTGCTGAAATATAAAATTTCCATCTAAACCCAATTTTTGTGCACTTTCTTTAAGATTATTGCGGAGTATGTCTATATAAAGCTTATGATCCATTATACCATATATAAAAACTAAATTTCCTACCCCATTTGCAGCCATACAACCCCAAACCATGACGGAGCCACCACCATGTTTAACTGTAGGACGTAAATTTCTTGGATCCAAAGCGGTGTTCGGCTTTCTCCAAACGGTGTAACGACCATCGCTTCCAAAAATGTTGAATTTACTTTCATCACTAAATATAACTTTCTTCCAAAAGTTTTCTGTCTTCAACTGATGAGTTTTTGCAAACTCCAAACGCTTTTTCTGATTTTGTAAGCTTATGAAAGGTTTCTTTCTAGCTACTCGACTGCTATATCCAGCATGTCTAATCACATTTCTCACAGTTTCAGCACTTACACTTCTGCAGATTATTCAAGAAGTTTCTGCAGCTACTTTGACTGCACTCGGTTTAGGATTAATCTTGATATCTTTTAAAATTTTCCTTTTAGCTACATCACTCAGAATACTTTTCCTTCCTCTTCCACTCTTATTTTGAATTAATCCATCGCGTTTAAATTTCCCAATGATTTTCTGGACACATGAGTGACTTCTACCGACGATTTCAGCTATTTCACGATAAGATTTTCCCTTCTTAAATAACCTTAATATAAATTTTCTTACATCAATACTAGTCTCTTTCCGAGGAGCCATTTTCCATTTAAAATTACAGCTTTATATTCTCATAACCAACTTCAAAAGACAGAAATAACAGTTGAAAAAGTTTAGGATAAAATTTCCCAAATTTAGATTATTAGTAGCAAGCAAAAAGAAATCAACAACGTAGTTAAACAAAAATTTCATTTGTGTATCCTCAATTTTTTGAGGTAAAAATCTGCTTATGTTTATTTGAAATGCCTCTAAAAAGTTTTATTTTAGAATTTTGTCGTTGATTTTTCTTTATTTTTACTGTTAATTAAACCTTTTGTTATGTCTAAGAATAAAAATTCGTTTGCACTTCTGGTTAAGGTGTTATTTTGATTGAAAGTTGGATTTATCAAGTAAAAGTAAGGTGTATCCTCAATTGTTTGTGCCACTGTATATATATAATTTTCATAGTTTAATTCTAAAACTATATTATAAGCTTAATAAGACAATTTTAGTTGAAATACATATACAAATTTATTAAAAATAAGGCATATTTTTTACTGCACAGATTGAAGTGAAATTTTCTTTCCCACTTGTTTCTGAAGATAACTCCGATTCAACAGAAGGGAGCTGTTCTAACAAAGCAAGTTTTTTCTCAATCCAAAGTCCCCGTATAGGCATTCTTTTAAAGATATATTTTAGAATATATATATTTTAAAAATTATTTAAAACTAGTTTATAAAGCTGCTTAAAATAAAATTTGAATTTTTCTGAAATAATTATGCCCGCTATTATACGAAATCTGAAACAGTCACAAGAATTTAACGAAAAAATAAATTCAATGAACTCTAGATAATCCTAAAATTCTTTTCGTAGCATGTTCTCTGTAAAAGTTCAAAAACTAGCCGACCACGGTAATTGAACTTATTCAGAACATTCCATCCCACATGTAATGAGCAGACATGTCAAAAAAAAAAAGAGGGGGTGGGGCAGCCCTCCTTGTTCTGAATTATTTGCAGGATGTTGGCGTCGAAACGCGGATGACTCTGTTCTTTTTATAAAGCGGGTATATCTTTGCTGTATTGTACCTTTTGTAATACCAATTGTCAATGACTTATATATCAGACCCTTTGATAAAATCTATCGCTAGATGCAATGAGTTCCTATTCTCGCCCCGTTTTTGCCGGCAGCTTGTTATCTATTTTTATCCCATATAACACTTTATATCTATGATTATTAACAAGTCTCATGTATGTCAAAGACGACAAGTCCCTAATCTGCCGTCTCCAGCCAGTTCTGTCTTAGATGCCTTGAAAGGTTGTTTTTCAATTTTTTTTCTCTTTGTTTTTGCAATAGTTTTGGTTTTCAGATATCTTTTTAACCCCTGCGCTTTTTTTTTAGTGGGCATGGACCGTAGTGGATAAATTTCTATTCCTGTTTTAAATTTCCTTTCTTAGGAGCATAATTCTGATTTTTACCACATTGGAACTCGAAAACATATTTTGACTTCTATTTTTCTTTAAAACAAAGCGAACCGTCACATCGTCTGAATCGAAATTTTCAGTGCTACCATCTGTTGTTCACTAATCCCCTGTGTGTTCTAAAGGGGAGACGGTATAATTATGATAGCACTTAATAAAGAGTATGAAACCAATACTTTATATATTTTTTTTTTGAGTAATTAGTAGTTCTTACATAAGGTTTCAAACATGAAGATTGGGTAGCTCATGAATTTAAAATTTTCAAATAATTTCAGAAATATTTCTGTGAGGCATAAAACAACCACTTGTTTGGAGCTTTCATTAGAATCAAAGGAATAATTTTAATAATTATTCTGCATGGTTCTGCTATCTAATTTAAGTAAATAAAACTATAAGCTGCCATGTGATGATAAATGTGTGGGAAAAAAAGCGTACTTTACTAAGGTTTTCAATGCGCTAAATATGTGGTATAAGAATATACCACTGCCCTTGAAAGGGTTAAGTGATTTGGGTCATCTCAATTTCATAATCTTAAGCGAATCCAGGCACGATACCCAGAAGGAGGACTTGGAACCTCGATAGATTTAACATGCATCAGCCCCGGCAACACGGCGGATCTTTATTAGTGAAAGGGCTCGAATCCACGACTCAACAAAAACAACACCAGCTGTAAGTTTGCGACCATAGCCACTAGGCTACTGCGTTTCTTATTTAACTTTGAAAGTATTCACTACTATACAGTAGTGGTTTTTCTGGGATTAGGATTCAAGCTTGCGGATCTTTCAGCCATAAAGGTGATAATCATAACTTTAATATTTTAGGAATAAAGGAAATCTATTTCTTCAAATACTTTCCCTAATTGATAAATCGAATTTATTTCTTGAAGTCGAATCGCAATAGAACAAAGCAAACTTTTTTTTTACTGACAGCCTTTGCAATTGAAGTACCCCGAGGCACCCTAGTGATCTTTCTTTCCCATCGGGCTTACTGTCTTTGGTAAACACAGGTGACGCGCCCCAGGGTTACTCTAGCGGTCCTCTCTTTTAGTCCTCCTTCTTGTCAACCAATTTTTGTTTTCAATTTCTTCACTTCTAGAGCACAGTTAAATCTTCTTTGGCGCAGCATAGCCACATCTGGCTCTTGCGCCAATAACCTTTACATTAACTCACTCACTTGCAATTGAAGTAATGTGACTAGTAGAATCAGAGTAATGTGACTAGTAGAATCAGAGTAA
>BMAW01025470.1:22263-37192 GCA_019974015.1 Nephila pilipes
TATCACCCTAAAAGGTGATTAACAACAGGTGTTATGTTGATGAATAAAAAAAAATTTTACAAAAAAAATGTTGTTTTCAATTTTAGACTCGGGAGTTATTGATCGATGTGTTATGTTGCACACAGAAAAAATTTAACTTACATATTAATTATTTGCATAGTATTCATTGAGTATTCACTAGACGGATATTCGTTAGTGAAATTAAAATACATTAAAATTTGAGAATTGTTTTTACATAAATATTCTAAAATTAGACTCAACTCCTTATTTTAAAACGAAGACAATTTTAAGAGCCACAAAAATAACGTTTTATGACATTATAGTTATCTTTATACTTGATAATTTGCTTATTTACTGAACTCTTTAGGATGCTTATTTCAGCGCGTCAAAGGTCTGTCAACAAACTGCTAATAAACCTCGTAATTGTGAACAACAATCATATCACGAGGTCGATACTAAATGCGGCAGTACATTTTATGCCTACAACGAAAAAGGCTTTTGCTTCGCTCATGTCCCTTAGCAGCCCTTATTTTTACCATTCTGGCTTAGTAGGTCGTCATATTACATTGTAAAGAACGCTTTTCTTCTCTTTACTAAAATACATTCCATCACTTTTCCCTCTATATTTTTAAGAAAATACGTCAAATGAATTACATATTCCCAACTGAAATAGATTTTATCAATTTCTTCCTGCAATGAAGTGATTTCATTTATAAATCAAACAGATTCAAATATCTTCTCGTCGTGATCATTCTATACAATTCTTTGCTTGCAGAAATATTTTTATTGATTGAGGGCTTATTAATACCCCACTTCGAACCTACACAAATGCTATTGGTGACAGACATCATAATTTGAACCTCGATCAAGTGACGAGGACTACACTTAAGTCAGCCCCTCCCTCTCTAAATTTCCACACTAAACCTATGGACGCCTATGGGAGAACTATGAGCCTCACCAGATTTATCGTGTATCAGTCCCGGCTACACGGTGGGTCTTTAGTTTCATCATGGCTCGAACCCACAACTCGACGAAAACCACCGGCCGCGAGTCTTCGACCAAGACCAGTAGGCTATCGTAGCCTCTAAAATAAATTAGAACTGAGAACCATAGAATTTATTTCAATATTTAGCACGCAAGGATCAATTATTTCATTCAAAAGTGTTTAAAAAATAAGGTCTCAAATTGGTAATTTTGCAAGAGGAGCGGTATATGAAAAACATTAATTTTTTTTGCAAAAATTCATCTGATATACATTAATAATGTTAAAAAGGACACAATATCAAGCGGTAAAATTAATTTTTTATTTATTTCCCGATTTTTAAGACCCAGTATATATAATATACATCTGCCCCTCTAGGACATCGTATTCGTACACTCGTTGTTTCGTATTCCTTCGAAGAAATAATAAATACTTTCATAAAAAATTATATTATTTTAGTTAATTTGGCAAATATTAAGAACACGAAACACTTTTGAAAAAATTTGAACTTTATAATGTTGTATTTTTATTTCTAAAAGTGATAATTTTAGCGAAAATATGTCAATTAATTTAATTATATCTTTTTTATATATATATAATTTTTATAGTTTAATTCTAAAACTATATTATAAGCTTATTAAGACAATTTTAGTTGAAATACATATACAAATTTATTAAAAATAAGGCATATTTTTTACTGCACAGGTTGAAGTGAAATTTTCTTTCCCACTTGTTTCTGAAGATAACTCCGATTCAACACAAGGGAGTTCTTCTAACAAAGCAAATTTTTTCTCAATCCAAAGTCCCTGTATACGCATTCTTTTAAAGATATATTTTAGAATATATATATTTTAAAAATTATTTAAAACTAGTTTATGAAGCTGCTTAAAATAAAATTTGAATTTTTCTGAAATAATTATGCCTACTGTTATACGAAATCTGAAACAGTCACGAGAATTAAGCAAAAACACGAATTCAATGAACTCTAGATAATCCTAAAATTTTTTTTTCATTGCATGTTCTCTGTAAAAGTTCAAAAACTAGCCGACCACGGTAATTGAACCTATTCAGAATATCCCCCCCCCCATGTACCCCCCCCCAAAAAAAAAAAAACAGGGGGGGGGGCAGCCCTCCTTATTCTGAATTATTTACAGGATGATATCTGCTCAGAGTAGTGGAATTCATCAAGACTTTATTTTACAAAAGTCAAAATACTGGTGCGGTCTTCCTGGATATCCAGAAAGCCTTTGACCGAGTCTGGCATACAGGTTTAATCTTCAAAATGATCAACTACAACACTCCTGCATATCTCGTAAAAATAATAAACTCATATCTACGCAATAGAAGCTTTCAAGTTACCGTTAATGAACAACTATCAAATCTAAGAAAAGTTGAAGCTGGAGTCCCGCAAGGAGGAATCCTCTCAACCACCTTGTTCAATTACTACGTGAACGACATCCCTAAACACCAAAATACAAAAATATGCATGTATGCAGATGACACTGCGATACTAGCAAGACACTACTTTTCACCAAAAATAGGCCAAGCACTAAGCGAACACCTACAGAAACTAGAAGCATGGTACTCTACTTGGAAAATAGCCCTGAACGTTTCCAAGACAGAGGCCGTCTTCTTCTCCAGAAACTACAGAAAAATAGAACCAGACATTTTTCTGGAAAACAAAAATATACCCTGGTCTCTAGACACCAAATATCTTGGTGTAACGTTGGATAAAAAACTCACTTTTAAACAACACGTTCTACGAATTAAAAAGCAGTATAATTCTGCAGTAAATAATATTTTCCCCCTTATTTCGTGTAAATCTACATTAAGTAGACGTAATAAATTGCTTATCTACACCCTGATATTAAGACCTATCCTGACCTATGCTAGCCCAGTCTGGTCGCATTGTGCTGACACAACACTGGAATTATTAGAAAAATCCCAAAATTCCACCATTAGAATGATAGTAAGAGCACACTAGTACATGAGAAACACGGACATCAGATACTCAATTAAACTTCCAACACTTAAAAACTTCATTAAAAAATTATCAGGAAATTTTTACCAAAAAATTGATACCTCGAGCAATAAAACCATTCAAGAAATAGAAAAGTACACCCCACTCAGAAACAACCCACAACTACACAGACCACGAGAAATTTTAATTCTTTAATTTCACTTATATTATAAAAACACTGGTAACACAAGCACACTCACAAAATCTCACAAAATCTCACCCCTATGCACCCACCTATATATACAGAATTAACACACCACACCATTGACCAATCACAGAGCGCGCTCTCACTGCGACCAGACTGAACAAGTAAGCAGGAATCCAATAGACTACTGCTGCAATATCCTAAGCCTAAACTCATGAATTTCAACCATCTTCTCTTTTGGATTAATTTTAACAACACTAGTATACTAGTGATATTCTAATATTAATAATATATATTCAGCATATTTTTCAAAACTAATTTAATATTTTCCAAAAAGCTATTGCACTGTAATTTTATTTTATTATCTTAATATCTAAATCTTAACTTCTGGGCAAGTGTAAAACCAAAATTCAGTCTCACCTCAAATAATAGCCAATTCACAGGGGATTGAAGCCGAGAGGGTTATGTTCCCCGACAAAAATAGTCGGTTTGGTTTGGTTTACAGGATGATGGCGTCGAAACGCGGAGGACTCTGTTCTTTTTACAAAGCGGGTATCTCCTTGCTGTATTGTACCTTTGGTAATACCAATTGTCAATGACTTATATATCAGACCCTTTGATAAAATCTATCGCTAGAGGCAATGAGTTCCTATTCTCGCCCCGTTTTTGACGGCAGCTTATTATCTATTTTTATCTCATACCAACACTTTATATCTATGATCATTAACAAGTCTCATGTCTGTCAAAGACGACAAGTCCCTAATCTGCCGTCTCCAGCCAGTTCTGTCTAAGATGCCTTGAAAGGCTGTTTTTCAATTATTTTTCTCTTTGTTTTTGCAATAGTTTTGGTTTTCAGATATCTTCTTTACCCCTGCGCTTTTTTTTATGGGCATGCACCGCGTAGATAAATTTTTATTCCTGTTTTAAATTTCTTTTCTTAGGAGAATAACTCTGATTTTTGCCACACTGGAACTCGAAAACATATTTGACTTCTATTTTTCATTGAAACAAAGCGAATCGTCTCGTATCAGACTGAATCGAAATTTTCAGTGCTGCCATCTGTTACTCACTAACCACCTGTGTACAAGGGCGGTGGTATAATTATGATACCACTTAATATAGAGTATGAAACCAATACTTTATATATTTTGTTTTGAGTAATTAGTAGTACTTACATAAAGTTTCAAACATGAAGATTGGGTAGCTCATGAATTTAAAATTTTCAAATAATTTCAGAAATATTTCTGTGAGGCATAAAACAATCACTTGTTTGGAGCTTTCATTAGAATCAAAGGAATAATTTTAATAATTATTCTGCATGGTTCTGCTATCTAATTTAAGTAAATAAAACTATAAGCTGCCATGTGATGATAAATGTGTGGGAAAAAAAGCGTACTTTACTAAGGTTTTCAATGCGCTAAATATGTGGTATAAAAATATACCACCACCCTTGATAGGGTTAAGTGATTTGGGTCATCTCAATTTCATAATCTTAAGCGAACCCACGCACGATACCCAGAGGGAGGACTTGGAACCTCGATAGATTTAACATGCATCAGCAACGGCAACACGGCGGATCTTTATTGGTAAAAGGGCTCGAATCCACGACTCAACAAAAACAACACCAGCTGTAAGTTTGTGACCATGGCCACTAGGCTACTGCGTTTCCTATTTAACTTTGAAAGCATTCACTACTATACAGTAGCGTTTTTTCTGGGATTAGGATTCGAGCTTGCGGATCTTACAGCCATAAAGGTGACAATCATAACTTTAATATTTTAGGAATAAAGGAAATCTATTCCTGCAAATACTTTCCCTAATTGATAAATTGAATTTATTTGTTGAAGTCGAGTCGCAATAGAACAAAACAAACTTTTTTTTTACTGACAGCCTTTGCAATTGAAGTACCCCGAGGCACCCTAGTGATCTTTCTTTCCCATGGGGCTTACTGTCTTTCGTAAACACGGGGGATGCACCCCCGGGGTACTCTATCGGTCCTCTCTTTTAGACCCTCTTTCTTGTCAACCAATTTTTGTTTTCAATTTCTTCACGTCTAGACCACAGTTAAATCTTGTTGGTGCAGCATAACCACATCTGGCTATTGCGCCAATAACTTTTACATTCATTCACTCACTTGCAATTGAAGTAATGTGACTAATAGAATCAGAGTAATGTGACTAGTGACACCTCCGAGGTATTATTTCCCTCACAGAACTCTTCCATATCACATTACTCTTGGATTCTGAGTCCCAGGCAGTGAGAATGTTTATCTTTCTAATGACTTTATTATTTATTAAAGTCATACTGGAAGCAGAACGAGTGCTTTTGACGATAAACTTCGTTAATTTTGAGCCATGATCGATGGACGTGGGGGGGATCTTTGAGCTGACACTCAACTCTTCTTTTGTATACTGTGGCAACATTGGGACTTTGAGCCTCTACGGATTTAAGATGCATCCGCTCCTCTACGTGATGGGGATTAAGTGGAATGATGTTTATTAACGACGCACTAAGATACAACGCGAGAGATACTGACAATGAATCGAGTAATTTTGAGCATCAGTCAAGTGATGAGGATTTCTAAACCGGTACACTTCTCCAAATCTTCACATCGCGCTAAGGAGAGGACAAAACCTTGACAAATTTAAAGTGCGTCAACTTTGGGCTATACAGTGGATCTTTTAGTGAAATAAAGACTCGTTTTTGATTAAAATGCAGTCGTCAAGAACACTATTATATGACTTCTAATTTTGTAGAACAATTGGTTTGGTTTTATTAACGTCGCACAAGAAGCAACACGAGGGCTATAGGCGACAGACTTCGTAATTTTGAGCCTCGGTCAAGTAACGATTTGTAGAACAATAGTGTTAAAGTTTTAAAATACTAATAAGTTATGCTTTGATGTATAACTCTTACAAGATATAATTTTTATCTAATATTTCATTGAATTTAAGGGGGGGGGGAATGCCAATATTGCCCAACAGCATTTTATTTTATCCAGCATTTTATTGATTAACTGGGAGGGGAGGGGAAATGTCAACATCTGTTCTCGGATTCGTGACCATGACTACTTGGCTACAATCAGCAATATCTGATAGAATAAAGATTAGAACAATCGTTTCAACAGGAGTGAAATTCATGCATGACCCGCATAGTTCACCAGACTGTGTGGACCCCCAGATTAACCTCTTAAATTTGCCTTTCTTTTACAGTTTTTGTATGGCGTAATAATGAAATATAAATGTTTTTTGGAGTGTTATAACATTTAAAAAATTATTATTGTTTTTGTCTCAGATTTAAAGTTCACAAAAATGAAAATAAACCAAAAATATTTTCACTTTGAAATGACAAAAGAAAAAGAAAATCAATTATCTGAAGTATTTAGTCAATTAGCAAATATGTATTCAATTCAAAATAGCTCCATTCACTCTATCTTATTATAAAGGGTTTTTTACCATGTGGTATCTTGTAATCCTTTCGTGATCGCGGTAGCTTAGCGTTCAGGATTGCGAAGTCACGGCCGGTGTTGTTACCGTCGAGTCGGGGGCTTGAGTCCTGATGCCGCTAAGTACCCTCTGCATGTTAAATCTGTCCAGGATCAAAGTTTTCTTGAGGGGTGGTGTTTGGTGAAAGCGTTGCCAGTTCAAGTTTCCTCTTTGTTATATATCAGAGGTTCAAAATTATGCAATCCATTACCCATAGCCATTGTGTTGCTTCTAAGTGTGAAATAATTAAACCATCTTACCATCCTTCCATGCTCACCACCGTGAATGTGATTTGGCTGGTGGGGAATCAGAACACCAGAAGTTAATTTATGTTCTTATACAAGAAGAACTGCCGAGGAATTGGTCGCTGTAGCCTAGTGGTCACTATCACTAACTCGGTTCTGGCGTTTGTTACGTCGAGTCGTATTTGATCACTGTTGCCACAAGCGCCATCGTATTGCGAGGCTGATACGCGTAAAATCTACTGAGGTTCCAAGTTCTCCCGTTGGCGTGTTCCAACAGTTTGGAGAGGTGAATATTTAATAATAATTAATAAAGTTTTAAATATAATATTTTGTGTTTAAAAAACACACACTTGATTAATTTTTTTAAAACTTTACTGTCAGTTAAGATATTAATCTAAAACGTATGTATATATTTTTTTGTTATTTTCATTTTATAACCTGTTTAAATGAACAACTTTCTTTAAGAATCCTGTCTACCAGACATTTTGATTTCCAAAATGTAATGTTAATCCTATTATATTTCTACTTCCATCCTCAAATCTATACAACTTTATTTTAATGCAAAAAAAGTGCATTCAAGAGCAAAAAATAATGAAGGTTTCTGCGGAATTACATTTTTCATCCGAATTTTAAAAATATTTATACCCGTTTTAATTATTCGTTTGTAGGTTTACCGATCTTCAAAGACATGTTCTAAATTATTTTCAAAAAGTGGAAGGAAA
Organism: Nephila pilipes; assembly: GCA_019974015.1. Classification (NCBI taxonomy): domain Eukaryota; kingdom Metazoa; phylum Arthropoda; class Arachnida; order Araneae; family Nephilidae; genus Nephila; species Nephila pilipes. The sequence goes on from BMAW01025470.1 coordinate 29,863, forward strand.
ATGTAATTTTGTAGAAACCTTCATTATTTTTTGCTCTTTCAGATGCACTTTTTTGCGTTCAAATAGATAAAATTGTCTTCATTTGAGAACGAAAGTAGGAATTCCATAGGAATAGCATAACTTTTCAAAATCGAAACGGCTGGAAAACAGAATAATAAAATGTATTTTAATCAAGATAACTATCTTTGTACTGACATACCCAAGAAGAAAAACAATTAATGTGTATATTTGTTATTTAAAATGACGAGAAAGAACAATACATAAATTTAATTATATAAATTGCTCATTAATTGTTTAAAAAGTTTTAATAACAATTGACTCTCATCATAAATTTATATTTGTCCATTATAAATATAAATAATTACAGGAAAAGCAAGAAAAAAAAGTTGATGTGAGAAGGGTTATGTGTGGGTGACCTTTTTTCCAAAGGAAAAATGAACCATTATTCTATGCGATTGTTTATTAAGGTCACACTAATAAGCAACGCAAGAGTTATTGGTGATGGACATCGTAATTTGAACCTTGATCAAGTGACGAGATTGATACCTGAGCTGGCCAACTTCCTCTCCAAACTTCCACACCATGTCCACGGGAGGATTTGAACCTCGACCAGATTCATCGTGCATCAGCTCCGCCACGCGACAGGTCTTTAATGGCATTAGAGATCGAATATATAACAGGACGGAACCAGCATCACCCACGAGTTCACAGCCATGACCACTAAGCTACTGTGGCCATGAACCCTTATCACAATGTTTAAACTTCAAACTAGTTAAATAAATAGTTGTGTGTGTTGTTCAAACTTACAAATGATCTAGAATTTCATTATTTTAGAAATATTATAGATCATTTGGCTATAAAATATTTAAAAAATAGAATAAGAATTTAAAAATAAATCTTTATTTTCAATATAATTTCATTTTTCACAATAAAAATAAAAATATCTGAATATTACTTTATACACACTCGAAGAGATACAATCTAAATACAGGAAACATTTTTATCGGTAGCGACAGATCAAACGCTGGGCTAAGCTTTGAGGTTTCGACCTGGGCGTCTTCACTTTAGGCCGAGTTCCGCATTTGCACACATTCGTTGAACAAACGCATTCTGCTGAACAGCACTCGATATCCTTTAAGCATTCTTCTCCTCGAACATTGCAACTGCGTCTGTGGAGATAAAAAAAATACATAGTAAAATTTAATAACTACAAATGTTAAAGTTTTCCTTGAAGTTTGATAGAGGCGCTCCATTGGACCCAATTAGCTTAGCCTTTCACCTCGAATGACTCGGTGGAAGAAAACCTTAAGTGAAAAGTATTTGCATTTTCATATAAAATTGCCTTTTTACAAAATTTTAAGCTGAATTCTATCATTTCACGCTGTTATTTACCAATCATTGTTTTTTCTTCTGTTGTGGGATCTTAATGTGTTTATTTTAAAGTGATAGTATCAACAAATGTTTGGTGCGGCTTAATCAGATTTGGCTCTTGAGTCATAATCCAAAATCTCTCGCTCACTTCACCTCCTATATTTTCCATTATTTTACGAGTTTTCAAATGAACTCTCAGAAAAAAACTTAAATTTTTAAACAGCTATACTATTAGAGCTTTCCCAATAAATACAAATATTGGGAATACAATTTCTTTGGTTTCGAATATTTAAGTATTTCTCGTTGATATAAAAACTTAGCCATTATTAAAATGTTTCCTGTTTCATTAAAAAAACACTTGTAATGAAAATTCCGAGATTTATTAAGTTCTTGTGGTAAAATGACGAGTCTAGCTCGTCTTCGGATTTCCATGTCTTATGAAGTGGCGAGTATAGCTAGTCACTGTACTTATAGCTACTGATGTCATGCGACTAAAGTTACCGTTAAATTGATCAAAATAATTTAATTCAAAATTTATATTGTATTGAATCTGGAAATATTATATTCCCTTTTTTTTCTTGTGTAAATATCACAGATCATTTAGTTTTTTTAGTTTAATTTAGTTTTTATTAACGTCGCACTAGAAGCAACACGAGGGCTATTGGCGACAGACCTCGTAATTCTGAACCACGGTCAAGTGACAAGGACGACACCTGAACTGGCACCCTCTTCTCCTAACATCCACACCACGCCAACGGGAGGACTTTGGGCCCCGACAGATTTAACGTGCATCAGCCCCGGCTACACGGAGGGTCTTTGGCGGCCAAGGATCGAACCCGCGACAGAACGAAAACCGCCGGTCACGAATCCGAAGCCATGACTACTATCATTATTACATATTATTTATCGTTAGAACTACTAGATACAAGTCACAGTCTGATTTCATTCTTATAAACATTAGTGTGATCATAGGTCAATACACATTTTAAATAAAGAAAAAAAAATGTATTACGAAATATTCACAGTAATGGAAAAATAAACTTTAATTGTCAAAGTCTTCCCCGGCCTATGAGACCCATCAGGTGCTGCTCATTTCTGTTTCTGTAGCCTTTGGGCCTGGGGTGTTAAGTATTGGCTGCTGTATACACCGAATGGCTAGTCCGACGTTGCATTCCTAGTTAATTTCTCCAGTAAACTTGGTACTCATTTATCAACCCCGGAGGAATGAAGGGTTGAGGTGACCCATAAACAGCTACCCAAGCCTGGAACCACTGAGAATCGAACTTGGGTCGACAGTTTGCAGTCAGACACGCTAACCATTGCACTACCGCGGTCATTACCGCTGACTATTAGGTATATCTTATTTAAGATTTATTTTGAATGTCATTTTTGATATATCAAAAGGACAAGACTTTTCAAATCATTAATATAATTTTAATTGACAATGCGTACGAATTATAAAGTGAAACATGTTTTTTTTTTCAACAAGAATTAAATAAATATACCTTGTAAAAATTTTTATTATTTTAAATATACCGGAAAGAGTTCATCATCATAAGAGATGCTTTTTTAAGCGAAATCAAACACTTTCAGATAAAAAAAATGTCAATATAACTTTTTACTTTTTAAGAAATTCGCTATCTGCTATAGGGATGATTTTTTGTTATTTACTTATATTCTTATAAATAAGAATTGTGTATGCAATTTAAAAGAATATTAAAAGTGATTACAATGAATTACAATGAATTGTATTAAAAATGAATAAATGCATTTAGTTGCTAATATAAGTTATATTTTATGTTGTATTATAAATTTTAAGGGATGTGAGCTCCATGCTTTTAAATTTAACCCTTGCAATTTGAAATAATTTCTAAAATCTAAAATAAAGTTGAATGCTTTACTTCAATTAGGGTTAACTTTCAATTTTTTTTTCTTTGATGGTTATTTAATGTTTCCATTCAATATGCAACTAAAATAAAATATTAACTTTAAAAATAGTTGCATTTTTTAGATTACATAAGATAATTTAAATAATGTACCGCTTTTTGCAAAATACTTTGTCCGTTTTTAAGCAAATAGGTTAGTTTAGTTTTCCCTTTTCACTAATACCAACTCAAGTTACATTAAATTTTTATTTATTAATTCAAATATAGAAAGGAGGGGGATGGCGATCGTTAAAATCTGAAAAGAGCGCGAACTTATCTTTTCATTTCTTCGTTTCATCAATTCTTCGAATACTAATAAGGAAAAAAAAAAAATATTGAATATTTTCTTAAAAGGAAAAAAAAATTAATCTCAATTTCCTTTTTCAAAAATTTAAAAGAAAAACAGTAAAACCTTTTTCTTCATTTTACTCTCTTCAATAAAAAGAAAAGATTCCTTAAACCAACACAGTTCATTTAATGATGAAAAATATTCCATTATCAACCAAAAAATCAATAGCAAACGATTCAGAAGCAAACTTAATTTTCCGATAACTGTAGGACAAACAAGCGTTTCCGAAGAAGGCGAAAAAGGAGAAAAAAATTGTTTTAAGCTGTATTTCGGGGGAAAGTTTTCGAAAGTTTTCGCACCTTTTGAGATAAGCAGTTGAAGCGTGGATTTTTTTTTCTTCCTCTTCCCGAAACCCAACATTTAAAACACTGGATGATATTTAGCTTATCGTTCGAGCTAGTTCTGTGTTTACATAAATTGCTGCGGAAGGTAATTTAATTAAGTTTGGCCTTCGAGTGGGAAGTTCTTATTTTATCGGCCATTGCTAAGCGCGCTTAATGCGCCGATATCGACTATAAATTAAAGGTTTGCCTTATTTCGTCGACATTCGAAAAAAGGAATGTGCGTCTAAACAGTAATTTAGTTTACTCAGATACTTTTAACCTGGCTGGAGACTTTGATATTAAAGGTAAAAATACCACATTTTCAATACGAATAACGAATATTTGACAAGATAGCATCCATGATTAAACTTATTATGGCATACCTCTTTTAATCACAAAGGTGTATTTACAAATAAATATCTTGTCAGAATTTGGAAAAATAAAAAGAAAGAAAACTAAACGTATATTGATCGATAAATCTTTGTTTTTCATCGTTCATATTGATGATAACACAAGTTTTAAATTATTTATCATTTAGGGAACATGTTTAGAAATAGCGAATTTTATCCGAACATTTTATTGTATAACAAGAAATACTTAAATAAGGGATAAAATTCTTCTCAGTAAATTTACTGCAGTTAATATTTCCATGAACATAGATAAATCAAGTGGCAATGAAATATCCTCAAACACAAAAAGCACAAGAGATTAATTTGTATAGATGAAATATTGGAATAAAATGCAAAATTGTTTGAATACGAGTTTTTTTTTGTGACGGTACAAGTATTCATTATAACGAACATTTGGATTTTCGTTATAAAGAATACTTGTACTGTATAATATGATTGCATATTCTTTAGATTAATTACAAAGAAAAAAAAATGACTGGGTTTGCTTACTGCATTAATTTGATAAAGAATTTTTCAGAAAAAGCAATATATTAGAGATAATAAAAACAGCCTTCATTGTTTGAGAAATGTTTTATATTGACTAAAAAACTCCTTCTATAATATATTTAATAAATATATTCCCTGAATTAGAAGTAAAAGGAATTTCCTTTTTTGACCAAAAAAAAAAAAAATATTCTGATCCAATTTTTAAACCTTATTGTTAACAAGCTGAACATAATTATGGTACAGAATGAAATACTTTTTGTTTTAAGATTTAGACCTTTTATATTGAGAAGAATGAATATCTTGAGTTGAAATACATTTATACCGGTGAACTTTGAATTTAAAAAGTAAAATTGACAATCCAAATTAAGATAATATTAACTTAAAAGTATTTCTAGATAACTGCAGCAGAATTTTACTTATGGTGAATCAAATTAAATTAAATTTAAATAAAATATTGTATATTTTTTTTATAACACACTCACATTTTAAAGAAATTAGCAAAAATTTTACAGTATTCGAGAACTTAAAATGTGTGTGGTTTTTTTTAAAGTATAAAGTTAATTTACTTTTTTTTTTTAAAAAAAAATCAACATAAGTTTGAGATTCCTAATTTTGTGAAATATGTTTTAAAAAGAACAACAAAAAACCCCCCCTAACATCAAATTTTTTAAAAAAGAATAAAAATATCACGTTCTTGAAATATAACAAGGGGTAACCGTAAACTATGGCTTTAAACATCATATTTTCAAAAGAATATCAAAACATAGTATTCTTATTAAAACGTAATAACAAGGGGGCACCCGGGTTTGAACCGGGGACCTCTCGATCTGCAGTCGAATGCTCTACCACTGAGCTATACCCCCACACAGTATATGCCATAAATAAAAAATTACACCACAAACATTTATTGAAGATAAGACTCTCATTCAGCATTATCAATGCAGATTCCCTCGAGATGAAATTCTCGCAAGGTTTAAACAGCAGGCGATATTTCGCTGCGTAATCTAAGCTCGTACCGAGTTTTTCCTTATAATCTCTCTCGTTAAGAATTATTTACAAATATACACTCAATCGAATAAAATTTGAATCTTTTTGAATGGGAATGGAATCAAAAATTCTTTCTTATCAAATTCGTGACTTAGGTATTTTTTCCTTTCCTCCTTTAATAAAAAAAAAAAAAAAAAAAAAAAAAAATCGCATTTTAAGTTTTGAATTAAAAGTAGGTAGATTTAAAATTTTTAGAAGTTCGAGTTTTTTTGTTTGTTTCATTTCGGAAATAATCCGAAAAATATTGGGTAAAGAAGAAAATACTTCATAGGCCTTCTCTAGAAGCAAGATATGCAAGCTCACTTAATATTACAGGATATAGGCAGGATTGGCAAGCTCGGTAGCTCCCCCCTTCCCAGGTATGTACCTGCCAGAGTCATGAATCCCTCTTCATTCCCTACGCAACGTCACTGTTCATATTTATAGAAAACTATATCCTTTCTTTACAGTTTCTTTTCATTAACCTTTACAATTCTTTAAAATCAATGTTGGAATAAAACCTAGTAATTGTGAAACACAGTCAATAGACAAAGACGATGTTTGTGCGAGTTCCATCTCCCTCTGCCAATTTCCATTTAACATTTCAAATGAGGACTTCGAGGCCTGGTTCATTTTAACAAGAAGGAAACTCTTATTTAGTACAGTGAGCGGTCTCTCAATGAATTAGGATTTGAAAACAGGACTCAACGTACAAATCGATCGATCTTATTAAAAGGGCTATCGAGGCCTTTCCCCACCCCAACACTCTTAATTTACTGAACAGAATAGACACAATGAAGGCGTTGCAGATTCTTCAACTTAATTTTACTCTAACTCAAGATATCTTATAATAATACATGAAAAATACAATTATAAGTTCCAATGCTATCAAACTCAAGTATAATTCCATGAAAAACATTTTATTATTTATTCCATCGCCATATTACCATCATTATCAAAGCATGTCAGCTTTTTAAGAACTAAAACATTTGTTCATCTTTACATATCTATTTGCAACTCAATTTAAAGCAATGTTCACTTAATTTTGGAGAAGAAGGTTGAAATTCGGAACTCTTTTACAAAATTTAAGTTCTTGTAGTAATATGCTTTTAATTACAATGTGCTCTTTAAATACAGAAAGTAACATACATTACATAAAATAACTCACTGCTACCACGAACACGAACGGATTGTAACACATCACATGTTGAAAACCCCTTTATTATAAAATAAAGTGTAAGGGGATTTTCTAAATTGAATATCTTTGCTAATAATCTAAATAAACCAAATTATTGTTTTGGTAACAAAATACCTATGGAGGGGAGAAATTCTTAAAATTTTATTTGATAAATTAAAAATGGCAAAAATTTGATTTTGGATAATTTATTTTAATAAACAAAAAAAAAAAAAAAAAAAAAAAAAAAAAAAAAAAAAAAAAAA
>BMAW01025475.1:0-55113 GCA_019974015.1 Nephila pilipes
ATGTTTAATGAGAGACTTGAATGACTTTTCATGGGATGTTTGAACAAGATTTAAACTCGAGTTATATATATATTAACTTAATATTACTAATCTTTTTTTGTAAACTTACGCTGCTGACCATTTAAAGTGCTTCACTAGACAGGAAATCAAATTCTATAATCTTATTTACTGCATATATACCATGTAATAGGAAAAAAAAGACAAGACTGAATTCACAGATGGTTTGAGAATGTAAGGGAACAGAATTCAATATAAAAAATTTCCAAATTTGAAGATATGATAGCTCTAATTCATCTGAGAGTCAAGTCTAACAATATTTGGATGACTGATACGGATGCATCCATCCCGAAGCTTTAATTCTATCAATTTCTTTCATAATTTCCTCAATCGTAGAAGGTGGGGAATGGTAGCGTGCCTGTCTCTCAGCAACACATGAGAAAATGTTCCTAGTGGGTGATAAATATGGAGAAAGGACTGGACGGGGCAACTGTCCAATATTTTCAGTATCGAGGAAGTTCAAAAATTTCTTAATTTTATTTTTATCATTCCAAGCAAATACATAAGATTTTGGCATTAATTTTCTCTTAATTGTATTCTTCTTGAATGAGTTACTAACGAAGATAGTAAAAAAAATTATTAATGATTTTACTTTGATATAAAATGCGAATAAAATGCTTTGTTTTCCTTACATTAAACAAGAAAAAAGTTAGTCAAAAATATTCAGAGGAAAAGTCAGAGGAAAAATTATTAGAATTAATTTCAAAGCTTCTGTAAGAGGCTGTTAACCGGATTCAGATTTTTGAAATTTAAATTTCATTCATTTTCCATTTTCAGGACTGTGACCAAGTTTCCTGCATGTGTAGGAAATTTGAAATATTTTTCATTTTTTTCTTAAATGTTTGACGACAGAAAGTTTAGTTTAAAATTTTTGAAACTCAAAAATTGTATATTTTGTTATTAGCTTCAGAAGCTATCAGTAAATACTGATTTAATTTACCTATATTAATTAGATACAATTCGTAACTACTTTTATTAAAAATGATACATATGTCCTTATTTCTTCCTTCCACATAGTTTCTTCCATTAATAAAAGTGAAATATTGCAATGTTCAAAAATTCTTCAAATATTGTTTTGTTTGAATTTTTTAATTCTCTCAATAAAGTTTTTTTTTTCACTTACTCAATTTATAGTAAGTGAAAAAAATATTTTTACAAAAATTATGCATAGAAAAAAAAATAACCTGTATTGTGCATATAAAAAAATATAAAAGTAGTTAAGGAAGTTTTCAACTTTTTATTTTATTTGTGATGAGAATCATACGTATATTTTGGTGAAAGAGAACAAAATAAATGTCCCGTCGGAGAAATGGGACTAGGTTGATTTAATGGACAATCTTAGATAATAGCACTGTCCACACTGTTCGAAATAATGTCAATTGAAATCCCAAAGCGTCTGTCCAAGAAAAGTTTTCGAAATCTTCTCTGTTCACTTCTCAGCGTTTCACTTCTGATCATGGCAATAAGAAAAGAAAAGTACTAATGTTGTTAAACTGCATTTTTTTTTTATGTGCCACTTTCCAGATGAGACCATTGTTTTTCTCTAAAAGGAGCCAACAAGTGATAAATATACTTTGGATTGAAAATTTCATTTTAATAGGAATGATAACTAAAGGGTTTTGAGATTTTATATAGGTAGAAAGTAAATTGGAAATTATAGATTTCTCAGTGTTCATAAACACGTGATATTAAATCGCAAAAAGGTTCGAAAAAGTTTTATAAGTATAAAGTTCAGAGGAATTATACTAAATAATGTATCCTGAAACAGTTATTTTTAATTTAATAGCAAGACAAAATGCTTTGTTGAAATGTTTCTTAAATTTAATAAAATGTAAATAACAATAATAATAATTAGTAAAAAAAAGTAGGAATGTCTAACAAAAAAGCGTTATACAAAACTTTAATAATTTTTTTAGTATTAACTTGACGTTATCCTAAATAATTTTGTTTTGTTTTGGATGAATATATTAAATAATAATGCTTTTACCAGCTGATAAAAATCAAGGAGCTATACAAATTTCAATTATAAAATAATATATATATATATATATATATATATATGCTCTCTATATATATAACATATATATATATATATATTATATATATATATATATATCCATATAACTATTTTCAGCTCAACCAACCAGCCAGCGTGTGTATGGTAATAACGTGATATTATTATTGTAGCCAGCATTTCAATGATAAATAATGTTCAATGGCCGTATGTGGCCAATAAATAATGGCTTGGTAATAACCGGCCAGCCAATGATATTATTGTGGCCAACCAGTAATAACGTATGGCCGTAATATTAATATTATTATTATTGACCGGTAACTGATATTATCCATATCAATAACGCCAACAAACAATATCCTTCTCATGTTATTATTATTGTCCATAAATATGGCGTATTAATGATAAACTATTATTATTAGCGCCAGCTGTGTGTGTAATAGCATAAAGCATGTGTGTGTATTTTTGGCGTGTGTGTCTTCTTCAACTCAACAATATGTATTGTGTGGCTGTCGGCGGCGTAACTGGCGTAATATTGGCCAATGATAGCAACCAATGTCCCAGCTATTGACCGGTATTATTAATGGCTATGCCAGCCAGCAACCAATAATGTGTGTATTGTGGCCAATGGCTGTGTGTGTATGACATGGCGGCCATGTGGCCGTGTGTGTAACCATATTAACTTACATCAGCATCATGCTGTATGTAATAAATAATCAATAATAATAAATAACCGTATAAACCAATAATGACAATGTATGTATGTCGTATTGGCCAATGATAAACAACAATAGCAAACCATATTGTGTGTACGTATGTCAACAATATGTATTATGTAATGTAATAGCGTATGTATGTATATCAATAGCATAATAATAATAATAATATATATATATGTATATGTAATAATAATAACTTCTATATCATGTATATGTATGTATGTAATATATGTAACTTAATATGTATATAATAATAACTATTCTCTATGTATGTATATATAATAATAATATATGTATATATACTGCTCTATATAATAATAATAATAATAATATATAATATAACAATATATATATGTATATAATAATAACATATAAACCCCTTCTTCATGTATAATAATAATAATAATAATATATACATAACTACATTTTTCAGTAGTCCTTTTGAAAATGAACCTTTCATGGAAAATTACAAAATTTACAAGAAATTGACAATTTAACATTCCCTTAAGAATTTCTAATTTACACAGTCATCATTAATTTATATTCATTCATTTCCTTTAATATTAAATTCATATTCTTTTATAACCAAAAAAGATAATATCATTAATAATAATTAAACACAGCATAAGTTTTGAGCTTTACATAAATAATTTACGGTTGGTTAACCTTGAAGACCGGGGTGATTCAAACTCTCTATCTTTAGGTCTGTTAAAACATAACAGGTCATCTTTTTTGATACCTTAGACAAGTGACTTGAAAATAAATTTTCCTTCAGGTAATTTATTATGTGCTTTTTAACTCCTGTCGTTGTTAAAGCGAACCACCTCAATGTGGAAGAAAAAAAAATTCTTTCTTAAATTCTTATTTTTATATGCGACATTTCAAATAATTTTATAAAAGGCATAACTGAATGCTAAAACTTAGTAAAAATATATCCTTAGAAACTATAAAGACTCTTGAAATTTTAAAATCTTTAATTTTAAAAATAAAAAGTTCTTTTCAGGATTATACTAATCTTTATTCGCTTGTTAATATTTATATGTTAACTTTTTAACTTTTTACATTTTTTTTCCTTATATCATTTATACATTTTCAATATAATAACAAATGTTCATTTTAACGACTATTATTTATATTTCTGTTTGAGAGTTTGAATAATATGAAAATTACAAGCAATCTAAGACATCTTCGCAGGGAGTTATTAATTGCTTCTTCAAAAAATTATGCAATGCTTTTGAAACCATAAATGCAATGCCATAAAAAAACTTATTTTATTAAAAATATGGACCAAATAGATGTGAAAATCATTAACTTATTGAGACAAAAATATTTATATATTTATGTAGAAAAATTCATTCCTATTTTATTCTGCCTAACGTAAAGAATCACCATAATGAAATGATGCACAATTCCTTCACTTTTTTGATAAAATGCTAGAGCGTTTTGGATTATTCTGTCATTTTATTAATAAAAATTCAATAAGCTAGCATATAGGATTATTAAATGAATATTTGAATTGTATCTTGGGAAAAAATATGCCTTTCATTTTTTTCTTTTTTTTTTTTCATTTTTTTAAGTGATGTACTTAATTTTTCCAGAATTTATCTTGACTAATATATTTCTATTAATTTTCCTTGAAATAATTGCCTTAAATATGTGATTATTTTATATTAATAAGCTTCTTTAAGATGTACTGAACCTTTCATTAGAGAGCTATACCATTCATAATTACTTTTTTTAAAAATTTCGTTGTATAAAAATTTGTTCAATGTGGATCATTCCGTTAACCAAGCGTGATTTCCATTTCAGATACAAGAGTATATTTAAAGTGTTCTTTTTAAAATAGTAGTATGTATGTTTAAGTCTGTTAACACTTTTTCTTTAATCCAGTAATTTTTTGCGTTATTAAAAAGGGTTTTTTTATTGTTATTTTTTTTTAATGTGCAACGTTTGGTTCCAACTATTTATTTTTCAAATTTGAAACCTTTTAAACAAGAAAACTATTACTGTAATTAGTTTTTTTAAATTATTCTAAAAAAGAAGGAATTGCTTCTTAATTCCCATTTTCAATAAGTATTAAAAATTTTAATTTCCAATATTTTCTCTGAAAATGTTGGAAATAATTGACTCATGAAATGCCTTGCCGGTCCATATACTTGGCATGCATAAGAAGTAAATTTTGGTTAGTGGATGGAATACATAAATAATTATAGGAACAAAAATATTTAAAAGTTTAACCAAATATGTTATTTGTTTTATTTTAATAATATCATATAAGAACTCAAGTATTTGTGATTGACTTGAGCTATTACCACATATGATAAAATGCATGCTATTCTAATGAATCATATTAATATGCACTTAATGAGAAATGATTACATAATCGAGAGTGCGAAAAGTTAAAAAACATTATGAGGAATTTTAAATAATTATATTTTTTACCATTCTGATTTAACTACAAAGAATGATAGTGCTTTCCTTGCACAAAATGGTAGATTGTTCTAAAAGTGCTCGAGTGATGGCATGTGAAACTGGCTTTTGTCGAAATTCCATGTGTATTCCCAGGCTAGAGATACGCTTCATCTCTTCCATGGAAATAAAAGCACTCGTTTTGAGTGAAGATAGCTCTGCCTCCTGATATCAGAGTCAAGAAGATTTTGTGTAAATAACGCTAGAAAGAGTCTGGATACAGCTTTCTAAAATACTGCAATGAATAGAAGAGTATAGGGGCTTACAACGGAGAGGAATCTAAAGACAGAAAGAAGAGATGTCTTATAAATTAGTTCGTTACTATCAAAACTTTATTCTAAAACACAAGGGTGAAGTAAAGCCATAATGATTCATTTATATATATATATTTACTTTGCAATCTATCACTTGTCCACAAATTTCAAAATTTTAAATGACCATTTGACGAAGATTCTTGATGTTTTTATCAGATTGCTCAAGCTCATGTTGATGTACAAGTGTTTAATGTAAAATATGTGAAAACGCTATCAAGTGAAACTCGGTTAACCATTGTAAAGTAAATCTGACAAATACTGATTTTGCATTAACTGTACTAGAGATGTTTCAGCTGTATCACATAAAAGGAATACACTACCACCACAGTGTTTATTGGTGCAAGTACTTGAAAGAAACATCTATAACACTACGCGGATATGGTATTGCAGTATGTGTTAAAATTTTTGAACACGAGTCTAATTCAGAAATTTTGAAACAATAAATAATCTTTGAAAAAAGAATCATTTTAACCGAATCGTAAAGTATTTTAAATCCTCCAAAAATTGTCAAACAGAAGAAAGAAAGTCATTGACTGCATATGTAGTTATACGTAAGGAAATTATATTGTCAAAATCTCGACAGAGTCTTCCAAAATTCAAAAGGAATGGAATTACCTGGAAATGCTAGCCTTATGAAACTTCTGAAAATTCATTTAACATTTAGATAAATTTAGAAATTTTATTAATTTAACAAAACTTATACCAAGATGATAATGCAATTGTGTTTGGAACTGGTATTTTTTATTAAAACTTTATCACATTTGTATTAAACCTTTAATGCCTATTTTACCTCTTTAAATATAAAATAATAGCTGAAGGGGATGGTTTGGATTCTATAATACATGTATATCAATATATTAGAGTCCACAGTCTGTGATGTTATTTATAATACTTTATTTCTATTTGTTCTATTTTGTTTCTTTGCTCTTTACTGTATGACTTTCATTTATTTCTTCCTATAATTTAAGGGCCCAGCTTTTTCAACTCAATTTTTAAATGCTTTTTAGGTTTATTTAAGAACTTAAATGTCATTTAAGAATTATGTTAATTAATTATTATTTTTAATTGCTGTTTTATTATTTGAGAATTAATTATTGTTTTAATCATTATATTTTAGTTTTATTTTGTTTACAGTAATTATATTTCCATTATCATGTTTCGAATTCAATTTTTCTCTCTTGATGATGCTATTAGCATTTTAGTTCTGTTGATTTTATAAGAAAGTATCATCTAATAATTTATTACTTTTATGATTAGATATACAATGATAATTGTTCGTTCACACACACGCATTTACTCCCTTCGTGTGTGTGTGTGTGTTTGTTTGTTTGTTTATCCCACAAACACAAAAGTTTGCTAGCTATTATTTTTATACATGATCAACTATACATCTGTTTCATTTAATTTTGTAATTTTTTTTGATACTTAATATAAATGATTTATTGAGGATATTTAATTACATTGGTAAGAAAACGATTTATTTTCAAATATAATTTTTAAATATTTTTTAAATTTTTAAATTTGCAGGACTTACAAAATATATTCTATAGTTATGATTTTAAAACTGATTTAAAGTGAATTAATGCTGATACAATATTATTTCAGTGTATAATATATTTTTAAAGTTTATAATTATATCAAACTAAATAATGAAGATGACACTTTCCATATTGTTTTTAATTAAAACGCTATACCTAACACTACAGAATCAGGTATTAATATGTAAATGTTTTCTCAAATAAAGTTTTTTTCTTCAAAACGCATTCATATTTTTTGGAAACAAATCTTTTTTTTAACAAATGTACAGAGAAGTAACTGACCACTTTTCTGATATCAGAAATAAATATTACTAAAAAAACCAACGGAGAAAATTTCTGAATTTTCTTTCAATTATTTTGAATCCTTTTCGGCCGAGAATTTTTGAATATTTTTCAAATATTTTGATCAATTTCGGTAATTTTCCCGATTTCTATTCCTTTATCGTGATACAGGTTTTTCCCTTATGTTTAAGAAAACTCGCAATGAAAGTATTTCTATATAAAAATTGAAATTTTTAAGTTTTTGAACCACTATTGGAGAATATTTTTTTACTTCACACCTGCAATTTTCGTATGCCTTCCCAAAAAGCAGATAAAGCGAGATTATAACAAATATTTTTTCTATGTATTCGATCATAAAATAAAATCAGTTACGTAAAAAAAATATGATTATTTCGATAAAATTAAATTGTAAATTTATAATTGTAAAATAAAGGGCGTAGAAAGGCCTTCAAGATTTTTTAAAAGTCACCATTGTCCAAAACACTATTTAAAATAGCATAACAAGCAAATAATGTATTTTCATAATAAATGATGAATTGTTCATTATTCTAAAGTTTTTATAAACCCTCAGTTTCTTATATATACTCTATGTAAATAGAAATTCCTTTCAAATAAATTCATATAGTGTAAAAGACGTAAGAGAATCAGGATCTGATAATTTATATTTAATTATAATTTTAACAAATGGAAATTTCTATTAACTTCACTAACGAATAACCTAAACACTAAAATATATGCCGAAGTTCCCCTTTCTAAAGTACGGAACTTGCAGGATATAATTTAAACATTTTTCAACTCATACTTCAGAAATTAATTACGTAAATATCAATCAGTATTTCTTTACAAAAAAGTTTCTACAAAATGTCAAAGAAATGTAGAGAGGGATATTTGTAAGCAATTTATTTTGTTATAGTTTTCAAACTTTTTATTAATATCTGTGGAATTCGATTCAATTTTTTTTATGAAATTTAGCAATTAAAAAGCTATTTATAGCCCTTTTCAACAATTTACTCTCATTAAATAGCAATGAAATTCATTTTACTTTAACATTGTCATTTGTTGTTTGATAGGATCTTATTTTACTTTTCCTAACATTTGGCAAATGTAAAGTATTTTATTCGAATCTGATGCAAAAACAATTTGCATTCAAGCAGAAGCCGTTAAGCCTTTTATTTTTATTTTTTCGGTGTCTGTTCAAAGGAAACTGAAGTATGACATTTAATGACAATGAAACAGACAAAAAAGTAGAACAACTGAAATAATTGAATCAAATTAAATGAATCAGCAGAAGAAGTCATGTTTATTTTTACTAAATGACAAACTACAACAAATTCTTTTGCAGCATATTATGCTGCTCGTGGTTTCTAAGGAATTCTTTCAAGCATATTTGCTGTGAAGCTTTTCTCTAACTTATACTTCTAGAGCATGATTCCATTTTATTTCTTTGCACTGCGAACAATGTTACAATTCAGAATTTATGATATTTTATCTTTAAAGAATGCAAATGGTGCATTCCTTTCATTGTATTTGCAATGCTTAAAGATTTGAGAATTCCAAGGCAATGCTTTGAACAATTGAGTCTGTAGAAAAGTCTATTACAGTAAGAAATATGTTAGTTAAAAGATAATATCTTAACATTTCAAAACGAGTCTTAGTGATCAATGAAAAGTATGATAACAATTTCAGTATTCTATGGAATTATGAAAAACGAGCTTAACAAAACTACTCTTAATATGTTTTATATATAAATACATCAGTGAAGGGTTGGTTGGTTGTCATATAATTTACAGGAAACTAAAATACTAAAGTAGAATAACTAGATTTCAACATCATATAATGTTTTAACTTATATAAAATTGAACACACACACACACATAATGTTGTACATTTCAACTAAACTAAAAATTAGTGAGTATTCAATTAAAATTAAGATAGAAAAAAATTTGATTATTCTTGAAAGCTAAAGTTAGTTTAAAATTAAAATTATACATTGCTTAATATTGTTTTAGAAGAATCAGTAATTTAATCATGCAGAAACGATTTTATTGCATTATTTGTCTTACAAATTATTAACTCGTGCAGCAATAATGATGTATTTACGACAGAAAAATTAATTTGCTTATGTGTGTATGTATGTGTGGGTGAGAGAGAGAAAAGTGTGTGTTGGTGTGAGCTTGTGTACCCCGTTTGAGTTCAATACAAATTAAATATATTCAATAAAGGAAAATTAATTTCAGAATGCAGAAAGATATCAATTTTTTAATAAACCTTTCAACCATTCTTTGACAGATTTAACTTATGCACACAAACAAATAAAACAAATATAATATTCCTATACATTATTATTTTATAACTCTTTGTAACAGCAAAAGATAACTATAAAAAATATGTATAAGTTAAAATAATGTATAAAGTATTATAGAATTATTTTACATTATTTCTCTAGTAATAGAATATCAGAAAATTTATAAGTAATTTTTTTTAGTATAAAAGAAACTGAATAAAAATAAAATGCAAAAATACATCCGTTTTAATAAAAGTCATATAAGATTTCTTTAAGAAATATTTGTGGAAGAAAACATTTTTTCATTAAAAACACCAACAAATTCACCTGTACCCCAAATTATCACACGGGGCTTTCAGAAATTTGTATGAAATACATTACAAAAGGAATAAAGTAAAAAGTAAAATGTTAAGAGTTATGAAGGAATACAATTATTCACAATGAATTTACAACGAATTTACAAAAATAGTCAAAGGCACTTCTATTGGAAAGACGCTGGATAACTTTTGCAGTTTCCATGTCCAGTGAAAAATTGGATCATTTTGTAAGTAGTAAAAATTGATAGCAGGACATTCTTATTTTAATGGAAGGGAGAAATCTCTTAATTAAGCTCCATTTTTTATGTGAACTAATGTATTTTTTCTTCCCGGACTTTACCATTCTTTCTCTTATGATCTTCTTGTAAAAGAAATATTGGCATATTTAACAGCAATGATTATTTCACGCTTGGTGGCAGTCTTTGCAACATTATCCTTCCGAGCTTTTCCAAAAACACTTCTGTGCTCACGAATAAATGTAAAAGAAACAGAGATTTTTTTTTTACCTGTTAGGTTTTTGAATTGTCTTTGTATGTGTATGATTATGGTATTCAAAGAGGAAATATATTTTCAGGTCTCCAAAGAAGAAAGGAAGTCCATACAAACGAAATAGTCTGAGACAACACTATTTTGTTCAGCAATCAATTTGAGTGCGAAATTTAAACGTAAGAATTTGGCTGCAAAATCCGTGCATTCATCTAGAATTCTAAATTGAAGGTACTCGGAATGAGCACCATGCCTTAAGACAACAAATACGAAACTAACTCTTCCATAAGAAAACTTTTAAGCTTTTAAGTAAATTACAAATATTCTTGCTTAGAGATTGATTTTGTTATAAGATTTAAGAAGACTTTTAAAAAAATAAACCCATAAAGTGTATTTGTTATATATCTTATTTGTCATAGAATATATATTAATTTGTATCAATAAATGTATTTTTCTGTATTCCAACATAATCATCTACAATTATTATCAATGTTAAGAATTAATGAAAAGAAGTATAATGTATAAAAACGTATTTGACATTTCGATCCTTTAGAAAAATTCATCAAACATAGCTTACTTATTCCTTTTGATTTCTATCTGATTGATTAAAAAGTTTGTTATTAAGAAAACATCTTGTACAGTATACACTCCCATTTCTAGTCAACAAGAAAGTGAAATACCAATGTAGATGTTACTTATTTGCAATTTTAAAAAAAGAATAATTTAATAACTTCTTAGTCTTTCGAGCAAAATGGGTGTAAAAATAATCATATATCACCTTTGTTTTTTAATATATAAAGAAGTAAAAATTCTGGTTTTTTTTTTCTAGGCTGAAAAAAAATTATTTACAATTTAAAAATTATTTCAAGTTATAATAATTTTATAATTTCACAATAATAAATTAAATTGATGCCAGTTTTCAATAAAATGAAATTATTACGAAAATAAATGAACTTATTAATGTTATTAATTAAGTTTCAATAAATGAAATTATTACGGAAAATTATTTTTATTAATTTTCCATAGGTTCAAGAGATGAAGTTTTTATTTTAAGTCTGTTAAAGAAACTTATTTAGACAACCTTTAATTAATTAATTTTTGTTCTAAAATTTTGAAATTCATTTAATTATATAGTTTTTTGTATTTTTATATTGTTCAAGATGAAACATTATTCTTCATAATCTTAAATTAGAATCATTATTTATTAAACTTTCGCCTTATACTTTCGTATAATTTCCAATAACTATAACATCACCATTACCCATCATTGATACAAAAAACAAGCAAATTAAAATACCTAAAATTGGAAGACTGTAAGTAAAAATAAATAGTTCTTTTTCTTTATGTGTTTTTCCGCTCTACTTGTGTTAATTCAGCCGTTTATTTTACTACCACCCTACTTTAAAAAAAAATAATAATAACACTCTCCATTACCGTGTCGTTTGGTATGGGCTCACTGAATCGCACGTAATGTACCTCAGATTCAACTTAGAAAGAAATCTTGCGGTTGGATACTTCATAATGGCTGATAGAGAGCCTACAAGTCGTATGAGTTGTTTTGTTTATACCTGGATGGAATTTATCCCTTCTGTTTCTGAAGGAGATACACCCCTCTCGTATATAAAATAAAAGAAAATTGTATTCTCCAACATCTAAGAAAATAAATTTTTCCCCAGTGTGTGATATCTTACATAGTGCACGTTTCTTTTGCTTGACAAGAATGGGAGAGTTTGGATTTATGTACCATAATTCTGTGTCGGAGTGAACGGAAGAATTTCAGGAAATTGGATCTGAAATACAGTGTAAATATGGTGAAACAAAAGAGACACGTCTTTTGTGAATCTTGAGTAATAAACAGCAATCAAACTACGGTAAATTATTTTTTCTTGTGGTGTTTAAAGCAACTATGTAAATTCATTCATTTGTTTTCTTTTATTTAAAATAAAATGGCTATAGATTTTTATATCGTAAAAAAATATTTTTTTTCTATAGATAAAAGTTTAAAATGAAAGATTTATGAGTAAAATTATACAAATAAAATAGACACACAACTGAAGGGAATTTAATAATTTTGCTTACTGGCAATTTTGAATTTAAGTACCATATTTTCCCTTGAACAAGCGTATAGAATGAATGAAATTAATGAATGAACATATATATGTGTGTGTGTGTGTGTGTGTGTGTATAAAGTTACACAAAATATGTTATGATAAGTAATTTAGATAGAGACTTGATAATAGATTTTGAAATAAAATTTCTAACTCATGATTATAAGTATCTAAATACATGATTATCTTAAACACTTATACTATTCATCATTCCAACCTTTGGAACGACAAACCATCTTTATCTCTCTCATCCTGTCATTTACATATTCCTTTATCTTTTGAGATTTCCAACTTTATCATTCCTTTTCTTGATCCTCATTTCTAAAGCTTATTGAAGTGAAATCAATGTAGACTGTGAAATGTAGAATGAGAAGTTGAACCTCATTATTTATTTTTATGGAGTGGATCATGATCACAAATCGGTTATTTAATTTTAGTCATGAGACTTATATTTTCATTAACATTCCCTGTATAATTTTGTATTCTAATAAAAATCTGATTTTATAATTTTATTACAAGCCTTTTTCTTATAAAAGTACATGAATTATTCTAATAATACAATAATTATGTAAGGACTGTTTCTTAATATATTAGTTAATAATATATATTTTACTCCAAGAAAACATTAAGGTCTTCAGATAAGATATATTAAATTATTTTCCTGAGATTTATACATAATAAGTCATGATAAATAGTTACAAAATTTTATCTATGTTTTATTCAAAGTTCTACATTGCCGAAGAATTTCTTTTAAATCTACTTTAAGGGAACTTTCATTAAGAGTACTTTTCCAAGAAAAGTAAATATGCTTATGATCCAAACTTAGGTACAATTTGTTACGTATAAAGGCTTTACACAAACCACAGATCAAATTTTAGTTTCATAACCTAAGAGCTAACTATTATGTATTCATATTATGATACATTACTTAATATTCAACTAAATTTTGAAATACTATAAACTGTTGTAAACATACCTTATAAAAAGGAACATGTTTAGAAAGAACAATTTAGATTGGAATATTCAAACAGTTTCACTAAAATTCACTATAGAGTATTAAAACCTTTATTCTCTAAGAAACGATAAGATGTAAACATATTATAATCATGCAGCAACATTGTTATAATTGCATATTATACTTTCTGAAAAAAATTTAATGGGAGTTTATCATTCTGAAAATTCAGAACACAACTCCAAAACTCAAATACATTTAATCAATAAATGCATTATTGATAAGTTTCTAATTAATGCAGATCGTTAATATCCTAATGTAGTCCCCGAAAATACTTGTTATACTTTTAAGTCAATAATTGTGGAAATTTAAGCTGAGAACATGAATAAAACACATTATTTTTTTTCTAAAAAAGATAGCAAACAAATTTACTTTTCTATCGATATAATTAACTTTGGGAACACCGGTGTAATAATTTCCTTTAAAAATTCGATCGCAATACATGAAATTGGAATTGGTTAGAGCTCAAAATTTGTTATTTTTGAAGCGCTAAAAAGAATATTAAAAAAGATGTTTTAATTTGTTTAATGTATATTTCTCTTGCGGCTTTTTATCTCGATAAACAGTAGAACAAGTATTATTTTGAAAAAATTAAGTTCACCCATAATACATATTTCATCACGATATTTTCATTTCAAAATAATTGTAAATATAGAATATTTAAATCACAAAATCTAAAAATTGTTATAATTACAACCTTATGAAAATTTTGATGACATTTTAATTGGAAGATTATAGAATTTCAATCTATAAAAACAAACTTCAGAATGAAAGCATTAGACAATAATCACTAAAATAATGTTCAAATATTAAGATTACACAATTGAAAGGGATTATAGCATTTCTGAATTAAGACAAATTCCATTAAGTATTATATTTCTAATTATTACTATAATTATTTCTTTTTATCTTTGGTAGTTATAAGAGGAATAAATGTTTGATATTGTAGTGTGAATACATGAAACATGACAAAATTTATTTACAAAATATGGAGAAAATCATAAATTACTAACTTTTAAAATAATAAAGTACATTTTCTGTCCTATTCCATTTTTTTTAAATATTGAAACCATATTTTGTATCAATGGCCAACGAATTATATTCTCAAATGCTTCTTCTCCACAATTAAAGTCTGAGAAGCAATAACATTTTTATATATTAAAAATTATAAAGCCTTTTTTAAAAATTTTAGCTTCTTGGTAAAAGCAATTATGAGACAAGATAGAACGTAAGTACAAGAAAAAAGGATGAACTGAAAGAAAAAGAAATAGAAGATGTATTTTTGCTTAAGAAATTCTTAGATGTTTTGTATTTGAAAGAAATCATTTTCCTACAGCTTGAAAACATATTTTGACAGTTTTACTGTTCATGTCATACACGTTTAATTTATATAGCTTATTATCTCAGTAAATAGTCAAAAAATGTTAATGTTGTTCTTCGCAAGAGAAAACATATTATTGGAGAAAATCACATGAATTAATTATTTTTAAAAAGCAGAAAATGTTTCCTGGATAAAATATATTCATCGTAGAGAACAGATTATAAAACATTATTATTTGAATTATTTTAAACCTGCTTGATAATTTCAAACTGTTATAAAATGTATTATAATTCCCCTCACTATCTTCTCAGAAATTTAGAATCCATTTATCTCAAAAATTCATGAAAACTTAAAAAGAATGCATAAAAGAAGCGAAAAGTCACTTAAAAATGTGAAAACATTTTACGAATATTTTGTTTATATTTTTGTTTTTAAGTTCTGAAAATTAAGGTTTGGTATTTAAATCATAGTATAAAATACGCAATCCAGCAGTGCGGGGAGCAAATTACCACCAAGTTCATTTGTTCTCATTCAAGAATCAAATGTGCGTCATCGTCATTTTAAGAAAGCCTCCTTATAGCCCAATGATATTGGCTTGCCTAAGGGTTTCGTGATACAATGGTTTGTCAAGGATGCTCCAAGAACTAATAAACTCAACGCTTCTCGCAGACAAACCAATCTTGATTGTGCCAAGAAAACAATCTTATCAAAGGTTCAGGCTTTCTTTGGTCACCACTTTCCCCTTATATAATTGCACCAGATTATTTTTTTCTGACTGTGCCACATTAGTCGAATTTCTCCAATAATTTTAAGTCATTGCTTGGTTGAAGACCAATATTCACTTAGAAATTCAAGGTATACTGCAAGACATACATATATTTCAAGCTGCTATGAAAAATATAGTGGAAAGAACCCGTATTTGGTAATTGGTCATTAGTGCGTATCTAAGAGATATTGTTATTGATTCCTAATTCTAAAATTTTCCTTCGCAATATCCCTATTAATAAATATTTTATTGTAAAACATTGAAAATTATAATAGACTAAAATTGTAATGTGATCTTTTTCAAATTCTGAAGAAACTAAATGAATAAATATAGAATATTTTTACCATTCATTAAAACACTTTTGTTTCCTATGAAATTATTGTTCTAATATCTTCCATTGATAAATTAAAATTGAACAATTAGATTTTCATATGATGTTTTTATTCCTCAAATTTATTTTTATTTTGTTTTACATTTTTACTTTCCAAGTAATTCGCTTTCATTTCGTTCTGTCCTAACACATGGAATTCTCAAACGTGAAAAGAATCTGACTGAGATTCGAGCACTAAATTATTAACTATTTTGTATCTGCAATTAATATTCTTTAACATTGTCAGCTGAGCACTAGATAATAATATTTGAAATGAGATGAATATTCTGACAATTTTCAAATTATTTTCCTCTTATTTCACAAATGCTTACGATGAACTTATTACGAATTTAAAACGAACACAGTAGGATATCGGACAGTTGCAATTACTAAAATATCATTAAAGTATCTAAATGTGCAATCCTTTCCAATAGCTGCATCTAATAGTATCTAAACCTAGTTGACAAGATGAATTGTTTTAATCATCAAAATAACTACATAATAGATTAAATTGACTTTGAGTAGATGTTATAATACTAGTGTTCATTTACTGAAATATTTTTATTCCTATATATGCATAGAACCATTGAGAAATATTGAATCAATATTGCTAACAATTTTCTCTTAAAATAATTTTTTATTAAAAGAATTTTTTATGCTTAGTTAAGAGCTTATCTTTATTACGTTTAAAACAACTTTAAAATGTTGTTGGGAATTATGTTTCTGAAACATTAAATCGTGACATATATTTTTGATAATTATAAAGAAATGTAAGAAAATTCATAAGTATTACTTAATAAATTTCCTGTGAAACACCTATAACAAAAAATAAATAACTTTATTTAATTAATATGAATATGCATTTTTCAAATGAATACTTTGTGTATAGTTTTACTTTTTATTAATTATGCATTACTAATCATAAACCAGTTAATGTATGAAACACTTAAGCATTCTTATATGTTTAAGAACAATATTCATACTAAAACCTGTTTATGAAATAATTTTATATAATAGAATTAAAGTCCTTTATTAGAAAGAGAATTTAATTAACATCATTTGTTTTTCATGTAATTTCAATTCGTTCTCAATATATCAATATCTTTTCTTATATGAGGAGGGCCCAAGTACCTATGCTAGGAATGGAAACAGGGAATTAAGAATGGAAATGAGGTAACTAACTGCAATATTTTCTTTTTTTTCCCCCTAAGAAGTCCGAGCATGACCCCTTCGCCGATAAAACCGCCTTCACTTTCTTTGGAACAGATTCACCGGTAATAGCTCTGTCTCTCTCTCTTTTTTTTTGTTGTTGCTTTGATTTCAAGGTGTAATGATGAATCCAGATCTCATAGACAGTGACAACCTTTCGGCCTTTCGGGGGATGTCGTTTTCTCCGAAACATCGGGGGATGTTTTTCTACCCCGTGTCCCGTGGAGGAGGAGAGAGTTGTTTGGTGACCTTTATACGGCAGTGGCGTTTCGAACCCTGGTCCAGTGGGTCCGAAGGAAAGTTGAAAGGTCGCTTTCTGCTGTACCTTAACCGACTAGAATGGAAAGACGTCTCGTCTACAAGATATTTTAACTTCTGGCATTGTTGTAGAAGAGAGTCGCTGCAACTTAAAACCAATTGATGATGTCAACTCAATGCGGTAGCAATCAAATTTTCAATCGGATAAAATTGTTACAAAATCAAACCTAACTTTCGCATCAGTTTCAAATTTATTTTGGTACCATTTAATGGATGACGGCATACAATAATAATACAACTTAACTTAGCAGCATCACTTCTCGTCAAAAATATCTTTTGAGACAACCTCGTGTAGTATTTAAGAACTTTGACATAATCACAAAAGTTTAAGTATAATATTTAGTTTTCTTACAGCAAAATTTACAGTTGATTAAATTTAATTAAAGTTGATTAAATCTCCAAGAAAAGTATAAAATGCATATTAATTTATTCAAAATAATAACAATTTCTATCAACACACAACTCATGTATGATGGGGGAATGAAATTGGGAATGGAAATTTCGCGCTTACACTGCAACTTAAATTGCTGAATTGGTCCTCTCAAGGAGTATACTGGCAGAATTTGCATTCTTCTAGTTTTCGTATTCTTATGAAAGCACGTTTTTCTCAAAGCCAGGAATAGGACAGCTAGATAACATAATTTCAATCCCACTTTTATGCCAATTTGGTTTTGTTATTATATATTTTCCATAAACTTGTAGGCTATGGGTAAATTCAACTAAAATTAGCACATTAAAATAAGCAAATAATAAGAAACAGAACAACAACGAGTCTATTTTAAAGAAACTAATAATATAAGTAAGCTCTAAGAGTATCTTATTAAAATAATTAATTAAACTACATCATTAATTCAATTTCTACAAATTTTTAAATTCTATATAAGCTCTTATGTCCGAAAAGTGCAATTTTTGGTGATTTATAAAGTGACAATAATAAAAATATGTGCTCACGGTATAAGTCGATCTGCACTGAAACTGTGATGGGTGCTGTTATGTTGTTGTTGACTGATTTACAGGTTAGAGTTGTGCGGAGATCTGATCGCCGAGGAATAAATATGTAGTCGCTCCTCACTTGGCCATGGGATGAGACAGGAATCCCACCTTTCAAAGGGTCTTGACATCTCCACCACGATAGAAAAGGACTCGGTTTCCCTATAAAGATACACCAAATACATCACAAAAATATCTTTATTTTCTAAAGCAAGCCTGCTTCTAAAGTATCGTCTTTAGTTTTTCCAATTTCCTTTAACTTTTCTATAAAAGTACAATTAACATTAATTTCGCTTGAATAATCAAGCTAAAACAGTAATAAAATAATAGAATTTAATGACTAGACAGGTAATTCTAGTATTTTATTCAATGAGTAAAGTACGAGTTTCCTGTCTAGTTACTATAAGCTTTTGCACACTTTAATGACACAATCAAAAATAGTACTTATTCCTTTCTTTTTCTTTTAACAATTTTCTTTAAATATAAATTAAGTGATGTAAAAGGCTTATGGAATTCATTATTGTATTGGTTATCAGATTAACACAACGGGCTACGTATCTGAAGTTATTTCACACACAATTCCTTTTAAATAACTCAATGAGATTTTAATATAAAACATGTTGAAGAATTATTGAAAAGAAAACAGTTTTTCTTCACAATTAGATAAGACCTCTTAAGGTAACGCAACTAACAACAGTTAAAACTGCAAAATAATGATATACATTGATTAATATTTTTTTCACAGCTTTTTGTATTATTAGTTTTTAATGATTAATTTAATAAGTACTCTATGATTAAGAACAAAGTCATGAAAAGTAATGAAAACAGTCCATGCTACCAGAGAGAATTTTATAGGTGTATACTATACCTTGTAAGAATATTAAAATGACTTCTAAGAAAATTGTGCGAGTGTAATAGTGACAAGATGGTTTTAAAAAAACTAAGCATTTTGTAGGATATTTAAAAGGATAAATTAAAATATAAATAATAGTTCATAAAATATCTTGCTTATATATAAACGTAATTTGATTATTATGACAAAGATGAAACATATAAAGCAGTTAGTTTGAAAGTATATAGAAACACTTAGTATCAAATATAATTAATTTTCATTCCATGATTCCATAAAACGCATCGCTCATCTTATCTTAACGCGCCTTTATAGGCACAAAATTGAAACGAAGTCAACATTGATTAATTTAGTAACAAGATTACATATTCCTGAGAAGAAGCCAAAAGTTAGTAAAACGTAAATAAGATTAAAAATCTAAAATAAATATGTTAAAAGAAAATGCAAGACAAATACTGAAACTAAGATGGTATGATCAAATGTAACATAATTGAAAGCAGTAGTAAAATCTTGATTTACGGAGTAAATCGAACTAATTATATGATGTACGACCAAAAAAAAAAACAAAAAAAAAACAAAACAAAAAAAAAACCGCAGATACTCTAAACTATATAATCTTCTCCCCTAGTATAATTCATCAAGATACGTATCACAGGTAAAGAAGTATGCATATAACAAATTGAGATATTCTATTACGAAAAAGAAAGAAACTAACTCTCAATATTCCCTATTTATTAATACTTATATGCAAGTATACTCTTCAAGGAATTATTGTTGTTATCAAAATAATTATTATCAGTCGTCATTCATTAAAAAAATTTACTTAATTCAGGCCCACCATTTCATCAAAATTAATATAAAATTTCTCATTCAAAAAAGATTTCTCTACCTTTTTCAGATAATTTTATCTACTTCTTCATCGTAACTAGTTTTTGTTCTATTCGGATAAAGACAACATGAGTATTCTGTAGATAGTTTAATTCATTTGTAACGTTAATATTTCCTCATTTCTTTCAAATAACAATTTTAGCTGTGTAGTAAGTTCCACATTAAATAAATTGATGTTTAATGTTTCAAAATAAATATTTTTCATGTTTTCTAAGTAATGACCCCTTTACTTTTTTCTCTAAGATAAACATTTCATTAAATATCAGAAAGTACAAATATTCTCTGTGCCGAATTTAAGAAACTAATTAAATTTTTGATTCTCAAATTTCATTACTACATCAGTTTCTAGTTTTTTTTATTTTTAACAGCAATTACATCTAGAAAGTGTTCAAATCTACATTATTCTAGCAGTTTATAATACATTTTGATTAAATGAGCGAAAGTAAGTAAGAAATTGAGTACAGGAAATAACTATTTCTGTGTGTACGAGTTTGTGTAAAATTTTACTTAAATAAACTAAAAACTTTTAATTTAATAATATCTCATATTTATTATAAAAATATTCATTTATTGAATCTCATTTCATTTATTTATTTTTCTATTTATTTCCAGACATTTGAATAATCAAGATAAATACTGAGAGCCAAAACTTCCCTATAAATAAAATATTTGTTACTAATAATATATTATGTATGCAAATCTCTCATTTTGAATATCAAGTAAACGGAAGAATCAAAAAAATTCATTCGTTTCATTAAATCCACAAAACATCCAAAGAAATATAATCTTTCAAACTATAATTGAGGAAATTTTTAAAATGTCTAGTAACTTAGAGAATGTACCTATATTTGAAATTTTACATTTAAAACTTTTCAGAGAAATAAAACGATAAAAATGAATTTTAATTTTTTAACGAATTTAATCACAGATTTTTTTTCCAAAAATAAAGTTTTTTAATATTATTATTACATTCAAAAATTCCTGTTCGCGAAATGAATAAAATTAAATTTTTTCTAATAAATTTTACAGCTATATATATTTAAGCTCAGATATTTTACGAATAAATACAAATGCAAATTCGTTCATTCAATGCATAAGTTTTTACAATGCTAGTGAATAACAAGGTATACTATTTTGAGCAAAGGCAAAAATAAACTTTAACTGCTATAAAATATCCATTCAATTATCATACTCTGTAAAACATTATGCACAAATATCGGTAATCTTTATTAGTAGTAAAACTTCGCGACGCGAAATATTTCATTTCCATGACGTTATTTCACAGTTTTTTAATTGAATTTAGCAGAATTTTGTTTCCTATTTTGAAATTTGGCCTACAGATTTTAGTCGTATTTAAGTTTTGTTTAAATCATACTTAAGAGTTAAAGCAGATTAGGAAGAGTAAATTGTGGTAAGTAACGCTCGTGTTTGACATTGCTTTATCTATAGAGGAAAAGAAATAGTTACCATACAATATTCAGTTATCTAAGTATAAAATTCCAGTAGTATATTTAAGCGAATCACTAATAATTCATCATCAAGCCGTTAAAAAATTGATTTAAAAAATAATACGCTATTATCTTACATGAATTTCTGATCGATATACAAAGTTATATTATTAAGTTTGCAGTTCTCTAGACAAATTCGGAGAGATCCGGTAATCTGTCTGGAATACTAAGTTGGCAATTGCAAGCTTACGAATTCGAATCTCAGTTTGATCTAGTGGCTATCATTGTTACTTTCGGATCTAAATTACGTTATGTGTAAGAATATTTGAATATTCTCAAATTGTTTAATGTTACAATATGGAAAAAGATTTAGAAATATAACTTCAAACCTACAGTCAAAACTAAGTTATTTTTCTCTATTACCTGAATCTGAATTACTAATTCTATGTAATTTATAAGATAAAATTATATTAACAGTACTATTCGCTTATAAATTGATCTTGCACTCAAAATCATGGACTCTATAAAGTAATTTAACTATAATTACTTCCAAAATAACTAAAAATAACGAAGATTTTCTATTTACTTCCATTTTATATAACTTACATCTCTTTATTGTTTCCCACAGTGTCAGATTTATTGAAAGTTACGAATTCTAACGAAAAATAAATGAATGTTAATTATTCACCAAAGAAGCTGGCATGAATAGTTACTATTAATAATTTATTATTCTGTTCTGAAATTACAGACTTGAAAAATCAATTAGAAAGCGCAGTCAAATAGAACATTCCTATATTTTAAGTAACATTTATTTTCCTGCTACTAGTAAAAGGTCTCAATGGAATTTCGTAACGAAAGATTGTCCAAACCACAATCTAATTTAATCAAAATTTCAAACAAATGGTAAACCTGCTGTCGAAGTAGATAGGATGATTCTAGTATCACTTAAATTTATTTTCTTTCTTATAGAACAAGAAGAAAAATACCGAAATGCATTTGAGCTACGTTAGTCCATTCAACATTTAAGCTTCGAAAATAGTTATATTGATTTGTGTTATGATACATTATTCGCATTTTAAAATTCTTTTATGAGTCTTAATTTTAAACTAATTACATCTTTTCAACAAAATTATAAGGTATTAATAAACATTTTGCCTTTAATTCTTAGAAAAAAATGTACTATTAAATGGGGGAGGTTGAAAACTAAATAGTTCTTATACAAGACATTTGTATTTGAAACACAAAAGAATAGTATAAGAATTATAAATTAAAAGTACTGAATACATGGAAGAGTTTATAGAGGTTGAAATAAAATACTAGAGAAAATCTCAAAAAAAAATTCTGAATATCTCGAAATTATACTTGGAATATTTATTTAAGCATTTAGCAAAAAATTATAAATGAAAGATAATTGAAATTGTCTTGGTATTATACATAAATTACCTATTAAATTTAATTTATAATTAATTTTGAAAGTTGTAAATAACAAAAATTTAATTATAAAATTTATTAAATAATATTACAGTTTTAAAAAACTATGTAAAATCTTAAAACTCTATAAATGACTAATATCTATTTAAAAATGAAAACAAAAATCATATTTATTACTATATTTTACTATTAAGAGCTTCATAATTGTAATACAATAAAATCTTTAAGAAATTTGTAAGTTTATGATAAACTAAAAAGGAATATTTCGTAGTGCTCTTTAAATTATTTTCTTCCAATTTACCTTCCCATGAATTTAATATATATAATAAATACAACAAAAAGTCAAAATATTCTACTAATTCTTTGAAAAAATTTGTAAGCAGAATTATTATTTATTCAAAACAGAATATTTTCCGCTCGGATTGGAAACTATTCAGTACTCTTAAATTTAGAAAGCCAAGTAAATAGTACAAGCAAATTCATTTCACGCATGAATAAAATCTGTATATGTCTTTTTTTTTAATTCTTTAGTGTATACAAAACTAAAGAAAGTTTTCTAGTATTTACGCCTTTATAAAGAGAGGGGGAAAGATAGTAGGCTTAACTATCCTTTCCGCAAAGGGAGCTTAGTAGATTTCAATGTAGGTGCAATATCCGGTAAGCAGCTTAACGTTCGTTTACAGAACCCGAAGATAAAAGAATTCAATTGGCTAAATGCTCGAGTACGTACAACAGATTTCAAAGTTTGAGGCTTTTCTGCTACATTTTTGCAGTGAAAGATAAAACAATGTCAAATAAAGCCATGCCAAAAAAAAAATAGTCATAAAATAGGATCAACGAAAAGATGTAACTTTGTTACTTTGAAAGATAAATTTGATGTTGTGATAGCAAAAATAAGTTTTATTTCTTTGTCTTTAATTTTTGTTTCATGTATATAAACAATTTTCGCTAACCATTAATGCTTCAAATAAATAAATATCTTAGAAATATTCTTATTAATTTGAAAGGAATGGGGTTTCAGTTGTAAATTTTATGAAATTATTTTAGTTAAAAACAGAACAAAAAGTTATGTACTAACATGCAAATGAAATTTATAATTAAAAGAAACATTTTGTAATAGGTACTTAATGCAGAAAAGACTAAACTCAGAATAGCTTGTAATTTTAATGATATCTTAAAAATTAATATTTTGCCTAGTATTCTACAGAAAATTATTAGTTTAGATTTTTAAAATACATTCCATTAAATTCCCACAGATTGCTCTCGATTATCTGCTACTACGATTTCTCGGCGATTGCATTGTATTATTTTGTATTTACAAAAACTGTTAAATGCATTCAGATACAATCACTCCGTTTTCGAAGAAAGTTACACTTGAGAAAGAACATTTTCATTAGAATCATCAACAATTGTCCAGAGTCATGTTCTCCAAGGAATATCCATTCACAGTAAAGAGTGAATCTGGATGCCAACTACTGAAGAGAAAAATAGGGGGTACCTGTTGTCGATCACTGAATGTTCTTGGTGTGATGTATATTCTAGATGATTATTTGCAATGTCAAGGCGTTATGGTGCGGGCAGACATTATGTATAATGGCAGAACACTGATACACATCTTTGATACTGGTACCATTACATCACATTGTTATTACAGCAATATACTTTTGAACCATGTTCATCTTTTTGGAGGAGCAATGGCTACAGACTTTGTTTCTGGATCGTAATACACACCCACATAGGACAGTAAACGTTACCAAGAGGGAAAATATTAAGCACATGGAGAGTCGTGCGTTTTCAATGCATTTAACTCTTTTGAACAATCATGACATGATATTGGAGACATGTTAAACAAAGTTAAAGTCCCCAAGCAACGCAGGAGCTCAAAATCGTTTTGACAGAGGAATGGGACAATATCCCATAAATCCACCTTGACAACGTATTGAAAATCATGTACAACAGATGTCATAGTAGAATCATCATCAGTTGTTTGAAGATATTACGCATTTTACTGACACTTAAATGACATCATCGCAGTTAGAAAGAAAAAAAATTGTGACATTGGGAATTCCTCTAGGGAAAGGAATTTTGTAGCAGAACGTCGTAAAATACAAAAAATGAGAGATATTTCATATATATAGACTCAAAAGAATGTACATAGTAAAATATTAAAGTACCATACACTACACTTCCAAAAGCAGATACGTGATCAAATATAATAGTGAAATAATTTACATACCCAAAAACAGGATATTTAAAGGCATATAATAATCTGAGTTCTTTAAATGAAATGTTTTCAAGAGTAAAAATATAAATAAATGTTAACAAATTTGGGTATCCTTCTGGCAACAGCTGTTCATAAAGTTCAAAATTTTTTGTGACAAGTTTTTCAGTATCACTGTAAATAATTTTAATATGTCAATAGTATAACATTAAATGTGATGTAGAAAATTATTGAGCTTTTGTTTCATTTTTGTTCATTTTTCAAGCTTTCTTTTTTACTCAATGTCTATTATTAATACTCAAAAATGGTGTCCATTAATTAGAAACAGCCACGGAATGTAATATTATATGTTTTCTTTAAAAGTATTTTATTTGTAAACACTGAAGTTCTTTTAAGAAACTTTAGTATAACAAGCAAAACTACTACATTTTTTTTTCTATTAGGGACAAATAATACTTCCGCATCACAGTTTTGAGAAACATAAATACTCGTACATATTGCTAATTTTACTTCTACTTGGAAGCATGATTTCAAATGTCTCAAAAACTCTTACATTTAAAGGATAAAATGATTCAAATTTAAGAATTTTATTTTGATTACAGAGGTTTAACTATCGAATTTTTTATGAACCATTATATAATATATGTATGACAAAAAAATGAATCACGCATCCTCAAAAATATAAATAACTGAATATTTGCATGAATTTTCTCTTTTCTTTCGTAGTTTTTTTCATGACTCCTTTAATTTTGTAGGTTCTTAGGTATTAATATAGTGGAATAGGTGTTAATATATTATAATAGATGTTTCATTGAAGATTTATATATGAGTTTTTTTTTATATGAGGTTAAGTTATGTAAAATCATCAATTTTTCATAGAACAAATTTGTAATTAGAATTTTAACACTGATTTAGAAAGCATTCATTTTTTAAAAAAAATTCCGAATGTATCGCAAATCTTTTTTATTTATTTTAAAAATTTAACTGTAAGGAATTTTAAATTAATATATTTAAATGTTGAAACACTCTGTTTCAAAATATATTATCTTTCTTCTGGGGATACATGAATGTTGCAAATTAATTTCTAAATGTAATTAATGAGAAAATTGAGATATTCAATGATTAAATTTTACTTTCTTGAGGTCTAATAGAAAATTAAATTCATGAGAGAAGCACTGCTGGAATGCAGAGATATCTTTCTTGATTTATGAACAGAATTGTAACATCCCAGAGAAAGTCCTGGAGCCAGTATTCTAAGTGCTATCACCTTACAATTGAATATCTTACATTCTAGATGCGTGTCATTGAAATTAGATAACTCCCTTTTCATTGCACTTAATTAATTTTTACATTTATTTAGAAATGTTTCAAACAACTGTGTTTCTTCTCCTAACATTCTAGTTAAATAATTACAATATTTTCTCTTCTCTAACTATAATGATACAATTTTTTTTAATTTCATTATGTTTTATAAGATAAATTTACTTACATAATAATTCATATTTTTGATTAAACTATTTTTTACCTATACACAGATTACTTAGTAACGTAAAAGAAAGTTAAGTGAATTAAATCACCTAAATAATAATATACTACAGTAAAGTGTAATTTTATCAGTGTATTTCACTCTAAAATTACAAAAGTGGATATAAATTACAAAAGTAGACATATGTAATTCGATATTTCCAGAATTTGTCATTCTTTTTTTTTTTTTTTTCGTCTTTAAATATATCCTCCCTTGACACTGAGCAAAACTTTGCATTGCTTTTCCCCATGCCATATGCCAAACATTCCTTTTCTGAAAATGTATGTGTTTTTCATAAAACATACGAGTATTTTCAAAAGCCATATTTATGGTCTTACAAGAAGTTAGTAGGTTTTTTTTTATTTTAACATTTTGCAAGTCGAAACAAATTTTAAATGTCGATTATCCATTATTCATACGTTTACTGTATTTGATCCATACATACACTTACATTTAGTTGAAAGCCGAAAACTCAGAATTTCTAGCATTTCATTTTCCAATGAAAGAGCTTTTTTACTTTTCGTTTTGTTCTCTTTCTTGAATTAAATTTCCTTCAAAGCGTAATTCAATCGATCCTTTGAAATAAAAGAAAATGAATCGATTCGAATGAAATAAAGGAAATTCAGATAGCAAGAGCAAACTAAATGCAAATCTTATTCAAATTGAGTGGTCTTTTAAATATATTTCTTCCATCCGAAGACAACAAACAAATGAATAAATGATAGCAATAAACGAATATAGTGTACTTTAACTATTATATAGTTGGTGTATATTACCATTTTTACCTTTTATGTCCTTATTATGTAATATTAGTGTTCACACAATTAAACATCATTTTTAAAATAATTTAAAGATTAATCTAGTTTTGATTTTAAGCTCATTTGCTTATCACAGTTCAGTGTAATATGTATTTTTTCTATATTAGTGTCCCCAATATCATTTATAAAAAAGTATATCTAATTATTTTCATTGTTATTACGTTTTACTAGAAATGGAAATAACTATTGTTTTATAAGTCAAAGAGCAAAGCATGTGAAATTGCTAAGGTTCAAAATACAAAATTTCAGGGTTAGTTTTTGTGCTGATTCTGAAGTCAAATTAATGAAGAATTTCGTTAAAAATTTAATAATTGTAAACTTAATGAGCCATCTTATTCCTAGATGCTGTAATATATTTTTAACAGTTTAAAAAGCCAATATTCGGATTCATCATTTATGCTGCATCAAACAAAGAATTCTAAGATAATTGAAAAGATGAATCAACGCATTTTGAATGAGTTTATATGAATATTTCCCTTCACAAGACTTGCTGTTCACTAAAACACACGTATTTAATTCAATACAAGAGCACAGCTACTCACTTGATAATAAGTTATTACTATAACGTGCATTGTAATCAATAAGAAGAACTTGTTAAGTGCGTAAATATATTGAGTACTCAAATCACGATTCTGTGTACTTCGATTAATTCTTTAAATTTTCCGATATACTCAGACAATTTGACATAATCAGTTTAAATAGTTAATCACCGCAAGAATATATCACAGTGAGTCTTAGAACATAATACTCTCTACGATGAGAAAGGCTTTAAATAAATCAAATTAAAGTAATTAATAAGAATTATCTGGCGTTCGAGAGAGTTATTTTTTTCATGTCATGTTCAGAAGGAATTAATATTTAAAAGACACGAAGTTGCCGATTTCTGCTATATATTAAGGAAATTGAGGCATTTTGTAATATTATTGCAGAAAATTTTGATTTCTTTTTTTATGTTGAAAAAAGTGCTGAAAAGTTTTAAGTAGTTAAACTGGTTAAAGGAAATTATTCCGATCTAGTAAAGCTAGAATTTATTTAAAAAAACGATTTATATTTTGCTACGTTTTAAAAGAAGTAATATTTGTAAACGAGAAATTTTAACAAATTTAAGTACTAGTAACCCATAACTTTATAAGTTCAGAAAATACTTATAAAGAAATGAAGTTTGCTTACATTTCCATTATATGTGTGTTTAAAAAATATAACTTGATTATATTTCATTACCTTTTAAAGTGTTCGTTGCTTCTACAAACAACTGACTTAGGAAGTGCGTGATCTAGGCTCTGCTAAGAAGAATTTTGTCTAACATTATAACACTTCGAGTATTTAAATCATTCATAATGGAATGAACATTTGATGTAATAAACTGACGAATTGGAGCATTAAAATTATCTTGGTGTATTCATTCTAGTAATATCTTTTTTATATATTTATGGCAAATTTAAGCACTAACTTGCAGAAAAAGCTAAAAGTTTTTTTTAACTATAATTGTCTAAAAACATTCTTTTAGACCCAAATTTGTCATACAGATAACGCATTGGTACCATACGTTTGTTGTTCACGATGTTCTGCCCGATTTCGAGAGTAGATTAAAGGAAAGGAGACTTCAAATACATTTAACCGTGACAATTATCTGGAAGAAGCCTAGATGTTATTGAAATAATTGTTATTTTTGTGTGACTCCACCAGTAAAATGAATTAGTTTCAAGAAGCATATACATATTCAATGTCCCAAAATCGATTCTGCAATAAGGTCAGTATCGCATAGTGATGTGTTTCTTGAATAAAAAAAAAACCTTTAGTTGATGAAGAATGAACAGCCTTAAGATATCTTTAGATCTGTGTCATAAATAAGATGCATGAATACATTTTATTGATGCTTCTAAAATTAGCTTAAAAGCAGTACTCATGTTCAAGGTAAATAAATATAAATCCATTCCTGTAGGACGTATTTTAGGTTAGGAAAGTTGAGATATTATGAAGAAGCTATTACTTGTATTGAAAAACAATGATTTTAAGTGAAAAGTGAGCACTGACTTGATAGCACACATTTATGCAAAATGTATATATTATCGTATACTTTTCAGGGAAGTATGTGGAACTGAATGATAAGAATGTAGTAAAAGACTTCTAATTTCATATAATAATTTCACCATATTATTCTCCATAAAGCTAGAATTAATGAAAATTCTCGTGAAAGCTCCCCATTGGAACGGTAAGGCATTTGCATTTATGCGAAATTTATTCCCCCCAATAATGAATATTCTAATACAATAATGCGTATTGACAGATCTAGACATTCAGAAATTTATGAAAATTTATAAATTTATAACTGTTCTTACGAAAGTAGAGAAAGGTACATGAGTCTCATTCAAGGACGTTGAGTCAAATTTTCTAGATAATAATAAAGCTACGAATTTCTAGAGTATAGTTCAAAATGTGGTGAAAGTCGAATGTGAAAAATCACATTTGAAATATACTATATTAGATTATAGTTCAAATGCTATTTTTAAATCATAGGCTACCACATGTTTTTAAACATCATCTCCTACTCTCTCATCTGGACTATTTTCCAAACAATATGAAAGCAATCAATGAGCATGGTATAAAAATTCACCAACAGATATCTACTATGGAGACTCGTTATCAATCGCAATAAAATGCCAATGCTAAATGACTACTGATCGTTTATTAAAAGAAAAGGGGCCAAACAACGATACAAATTCAAAATCAGGTATTAACGTACTTACTCATTTAATTAAGTAATGCACTGAATGGTATTCATCATGGTAAAATGTGGGAAAGTACAATGCAATTAAATTTAACATTTTATTGTAGAGCCCCCTCTCCGTAGCTGATATTGCAATAACCTCTATTTATATATTCATCATTTGACAAAAATAATAACCAACAGTAAATTTCTAATTTAATTCTTATGTATTTGGGAATGTATCTAATTGAAATATTAACTCTAAAACTAAGAAAGAGAAATAAAATGTCAATTTTTGTATATCAGTGTATCAATTCGCATTCCTTCATATAAATAAGTTTTTATTAATCTGGTATAAACTGAAGCGCCAAAAGTATTAGATACCTCATAATACAGTGGAGCACCTTCTTTCGCGCGACAAAGAGCAATAACTTGACTGGATATTGACTCAACAAATAGTCGAAATTACCATCCATAATTGTGGAATTGCCTATGATGTGAGATTTTGTTCATGTTCTGACCTTACTCTCATGTCATATAAACGTTTATCAAGGTGGTCAAGTCCAGAATGTTTATCAAATAAATGGCGAACACTTTTGAAGGGTAATATGGCATATTTCCATATTAGAAAATTTCATCGTTATTTGGTTGCATTAAGTCCATTAATGACTAAATTCCGTCTTCAAGAAACTGAACATAACCATTTCCAGTCAATTATTGGTTTATTATGAACAGAGAACCCTGTCCATGCCATGTAAATCAGACCACGCCATTATGGAGTCACTATTTACTTACACAGTGCTGGGGTCCATAGGTTTGGGCAGCCTGTTTCACACTCGAACCCTATTATCAGCTCTTACTATTGGAATCATTACTTACATGATCAAATAAAGTTTATCCACTTTTCTTAGATCCAATCGATATGTTCACGAGCGCAGAAGAGGCTCTACAGATGATTGTGTGTAGGAAATAAAGGCACTTTAGTTGGTCTTCTTCTAACACATCCCATTATTATTAAATTTTAGATTACATTTCTCACCTCTCAAATAAATAAATAAAATAATATTAACAGTTAAAATCAAAAAGATTCATTTTAGAGCTAATTTTTTTTTATTATTTTCATCTCTGATATGGTTTAGTATCAATCTTTGATGCTGTAACAGGCTTAGTGTTGGAGTCAAATACTTAATGCTTTCCTCTCTATTTTATAAAGAGAAATACGTGACAAACTTCAACAAAAAATGTCGTAATTTATTAATTCTACAATATCTCAAATCTTCAGACAACCTTATGATAGAGTGAACTTGGTGTAGAGGTCAGCAAAAGAGTTAATGTTGATGAGTATTTTCTTATCACT
Organism: Nephila pilipes; assembly: GCA_019974015.1. NCBI lineage: Eukaryota > Metazoa > Arthropoda > Arachnida > Araneae > Nephilidae > Nephila > Nephila pilipes. The sequence continues at coordinate 31,820 of BMAW01025475.1, forward strand.
TTGGAAACATATTGGGCATATTAATAAAATAAAAACCTCTTTACTTTTAAAGCATGACATTTTCTTTCCACAAAGTAAGAATCCAACTAAGGAAGCAAAAAATATAACAGTTACAAGTTTCTTTTATGGCTGCTTGAAAATGAATATCGTTCATTCACTCTCTTTCATTCAATTATTTGCTAAAGCTCATTTAATTATTTATCATTGGTTAGTTAACTTTTTAAAATGAATTATACTCTTAATATTTAATTCAGGAGTCACCAAGAAAACTATACATCGGTAATTAATAGCAAAAATTAAGCTACTCATTTGGTCCCTCATAAAATTCTAAATTTACCATTTCTACAGGAAATCTAATGAAGAAAACTATATTCTTAAAAATTTTGAAATTTAATTAATATAAAAAATTTGATGAAAAATTAAATTTATAATGCACTATTTGTGACCATTTGAAATAGATTTATCTTAATTTTAACAGTAATCTATGTTTTCAGAGCAGATTATCTTTTATTATTAAGGAAAACGTTCATTCATGAGGAATATATTTTGTTTTGAGGTTTTATAAAGTAACTTGAAAAACTGACATACATTCAAAGGGAAATGTTTTGATCTATATAGCATTGTATTAAATACAAATAATCAATTGTCAACTTGTAAATTATTCCTCCCTTTTTTGCAATTGTAGACCTGCAAATTAAGTACAAAAATATAATTAAGAATTTCAAAACAATTTCCGATTTAATGATAAAGTTTATAACTCACTTTAGATTGTTGTTTTCTTTTAAAAAATTAAGTTTCTCAAAACTGTGTACTATTTGCATTTGTTTTAATAGATTAAACATAAAAGAAAAAAGTTTTAGTTTTAAAAACATTTAATGCAGATAATGAATTTATTTTAAGAAATAAAAAACATTCACACACAAAAAATAATTGGCATTTATCACTACAAATGAAAAAAAAAATCCTAAATAAATAAGAATCAAATAAAAGTTATTTATGCAAACTAACATCATGTAAATAATGTAGTCTCCTAATTTCTTCTAGGATTAATTCATATGTACTTATTTAGATTTATCTCTTAGGTTTTCTATCTTTCTACTCTATTTAACATACATGGTATAGTTAGCAAATAAAAAGATTTATTCGTTTCCTTTTTCACTTACTAGCCAGTAAAAATTTCTGTTCATTATATAGAAGCAGATGTTTTTTTTTTCAGTAAGAATTGTTTTTCTTTCTCGTAACCAAAGCTTTTAAAAGTTTGTGGTCGAGGTTTTGGATTCCTAGTCATCTGAAACGCATGACCCAGAAATAAAAAATAAAAATCGAAAATGCCTTTTTACTGTGTTTCCAATCATTGAGATTTGAGACTTTCAAAGCTCATAGTCTCGTATTATTTTTATTTTGATTAGTTCGCAATGACTTTATTTTTGTAACCATTAATAATGGAAAAGTTTAACACTATAGAATTTTCCTTCTAAGTAAATTCTGTTTTAATGTAAATAAATGCTGGAAGTATTATTTTATTTCATTAACTTTTTCGAAACAATTTTTACAAATTTCACTCGACGTACATTTTAATAACATTTTGTATGATGATTTATTAAGAACATTTGAGAAATTGTTACTATCAAAAATAATACATCTAAAATATTTCTTATAAAAAGAAATTATTTTATATAGAGATATTGCTGTCAAAGTTTACTTTGGTATTTTCCATTTTCCGTATGTATTGTACTTCTTATTCTGTGCATTAAATAAGATTTGACATTTGTATAGGTAAATAAAGTTAGTTGTACTGATCTATAAATACTTTGATAAACTAAAACTAGTTTCATTCATTATATTATTTTGATACGATTCAATTGGACAGAATGTTATACACGCGTATTATAATTTTTTTATAACATTAACTTCTCACAAAATAAATGAAATACGATATAAATACCTAAAGGCGTTTATTTAGGAATGTGTTATTGCTTATGAGTCTATCAATTTCAAAGTTTTTGAACAAATCTGATAAAAATTTCATTATCAAATAGTTTAGCATTTTACAGAAAAGAACTCTCCAACCGAATTGATTTGAGCGTTTTCAATCATTCATGGTATCGATTTCGGATGCTCAACATTTCAAGCAATCTCATTATAGATCGAAAACTATATTAAATATCACTAGATATGGTGATCATTATCGGAATTGTATCTCTAACTAAATATAAATCTGTAAAATAGTTAATATTATCTATCTTGAAATATTGTCTCTGTGTACGTTAAGTATACATTTTAATGTATAATATTGATACAATAATGTAATACGTGTTATTACATAATTTAATGTATAAAAGTCATTTCTTGGAAAATAGGATCAATTAAATAGGTTTTTCACATTGATGAAGAGTTTTCCCATTACGTTGTAAAAAAAGGGTGTTTGATAAATGAAATCTACACACATTTACATTTGATTTGATTTCCTTTTTTTGCCTTTAATATCTTATTATTTACTAAACTTTTATTTTCTAATTTTAACCATTTTCAAAATTTTGTATTTATGATGTTGCTTATAAGCAAAACTGAATGTAAAGAAAAGTAACACAGATAATCATATTTTAATGTAAAATTAATTCATTAGCATAACATTTAAGTTTTTGTATTTCCTTAAGAATGAGCTTTGTTGTTATTTTGCTTATAGAAGTCAGGGCAAATTAAAAAAATTTAGCAACTAAAATTATTTAAATATTTTTATTATTTTATTATTAATTAAATTTTTGTCTATAATAGTTAAATTTAAACATTTAAATTAAAATCATCTATTTGACATTATATTCATTTAATATCATTAAGTTATTTTCAGGCAAAAGATCATAAAATAATCAAAGAAATATATTTACTTTAATTGTTTTATAAATGTTTTACTTGTACACGATAAATAACATTATTACACGTAAAATTATTGAAACGTGTTTTTTTAAATATTTACACTAAGCTCGAAATTTATCTATGTACAATTTAACCATCCAAGAAGCTTTATTTTTATTTTGATTAAATGCTTTTTTTTTTCATTAATACAATGAGTATTTAAGGGGATTATTGTAATCAGTTCCAAAGTAAATCTACATACTGATTACTTAAGTGACAGTATAAGTAATTAATAGCACTGAAGGACAGTAAATAAAAAATACGATGCATATAGAAAGATAACCCCTGATATTATCATAGAAAAACAGTAACACATACGCAAAAAGTAGGGAAACAATTATTTATTTCTAATATTAAATATTAAATTTTGTTCTAAAAGTCTTGTGTTAATTCCACAAACATTTCTGGAGGAGGAATTTCCAATGATAAAAGCTTAAAACTAGTTTGTTAATGCTACAAAAATATTGTAATGTTGTAAATATATTCATTCATCCTTTCTGTTCTTGTTGCATATTATATTTATTACAATGATCTATTGAAATTTTTATTTATTTTATTAACTTCTTACAGTAAATAGTTAAAAAGGTATTTAACTAAAGTATTCAACGAAATTAAATATTCAAGCGAGAATCATTAAAGATTACTTTACTTTTTTATATTGTAAAAAGTGTTTTAATAATTTGTTTGTTGATTTTAAAAATAAATAACATTATAATTCATGTTAGAAAAACTCTTTCATTAATAGGATGTAGAAACTATTACAGACATACTCCAAGAAAAAGGATTTCTACACACAAAAAAATTCATTTTTAGATTTGATGGAAGACAAGCTAATTGAGTGTTTCATCTTTTAAGAGTGTAGTCGAACATAATTATCCAAGCAAAGCTCAAACCTTAAGAAACCTTTAACGACTATGTTCGGAAGAAACCGTCTTAGGAATTGTTATTAAAGTTTCTTAAGTTAGCTTCTCATAAATTGTTATTTAATGAGTCTTTCAAAACTCTTGCTCTCTACATTATGTTTACTGAGAGAAGTACACTTATTTCCTATTTTAAAGCATATTTTATAAATTATACTGTAGTTGAAGAATTTTTTTAAAAAAAAGTCAAAATTTAATTTATCTTACTTTATAAAATTGTGTGTGTGTGTGTTTTGTGAGTTTGAAATAAAAATAATACAACCCAATTTAAAAGTTCATTTGTAAATATGGTATTTTAACATAAAGAATCTTATTGAATTTTTAGAACTATCAGCCTATTAAGTTAGAGGCACTATTTTTACTTATTTAATTAATGTTCATTACTGAGAAAATATTCTTCATAAACGATTAAATGGATTCTGGTTTTAAATAGTGAAAAACAGTGGCAATATTATTAATAAAGAGCTCTATTAAATGTTTAGAGTGCTCTCTACATTCTTAATTTTTTTTCAATTGTATCTGTTAATAAGCAGAAGTCAATAACAATTATTGAGGAAATTGTTCTGTATCTTTAACACTTTGAAATCTTTTCATACTTAATTAAAAAGATTTTAAGTTCACAAACTTGGTATTCTGCTATCTGGGAAACATTGCATTCCTATTAATTGCTTCTTCTTAAGGGATACGTAATGGTAATATAATTAAAAAATATTTGAATCGGATTTTCTTATATTAATTGAATTTAGAAATCAGTTTAATAAATGCTATTTTTTACAAATTTGAAAAGAATTTAATACTAATTAAAACCATATTCACTATTTACATACCATTCATACAAAGCCATTTATGTGTTGCTTTAAAAAAATAGTTTCTTGTAAGATTTTAACGAATGTAAATATTACGTACATTTTTATTGTGTGACATTGTCTTTTAAACAGTTCTTTTAGAGAGGAAAATTTTCAAATTTATTAGAAATTACCACTTTAAGATTCTATAATGAATTGTTGATTTATATAATCATTAATAATTTATTTTCATTCTTTTCTTACAAATTAAATTCATATTATTTCGAAACCATGAAAGGTCATATAATTAATAACATTTTAACGTTGCTTAACTTTAGAGCTTTACATAAAAGGCTTACGTTAATTATTCCGAAAATTCAATTTTTTGTTAAAGAATTGTTCTAATGAATTAATATATATTTGCTCAAAAATCTTTATCCAATTGTCATTTAAATTGATGTCTGATTTAAGTATTGAATATCAGTATATTTCTCACTATGCAGTACAGCTGTGTTACAGTTTAATCCGTTTATTTGTAATAAATTAAATTTTTAGTCATTCCATAAGAAATCATGAGTTACGAATAAAAGAAACACAACAATTGTCTTATTCAGTTCCAGAGCTCCTAGCAAATATAAAATTTAGATTCCAAATATTTATAAGTCCATAATGAAACTTTTCAAAACTTTTCAGGAACAATTGAGCTCTTTTCGTTTGGTAAAACCTTCTCTTATTGCATGTACACTATCTCAAAATTCAATGATCTATGTTTTATCTATTTACTTTTTAATGTAAACACGTGGGAAGGAAACCTAAAATACTGTATGCTGTATCAAAAAGTGAAATTACTTATTATTCAATGCTGCGCAGTATTTTAAAATTTAAAAATAGGTTTTATACTCTTAAATATAAATAAAAGAAGCATATTTAAAAAAAACTGCAGACGATTATGCATAGATGTGACATGGTTGTTTATTAACATCACATAGAGAAGCAACAGGGGGGGGGGGGGTTATTGGTGACAGATTTTATAATTTTGAACTTCAGTCAAAAAAGTGATGATGATGACTTCTGTGAGTAGGTACCTCCTTCTCTAATCTTCCACACCACGCAAAGGGAGAACTTGGAACCCCAACCAGATTTTGCGTGCAACAGTTCCACTACAGGGTAGGTGTTTAGTGGCACGAGGGCTTAAACTCACGAAAGCAACGCCATCCGCGAGTCTGTAATCATGACCATTGTGGCCACACAATTATGCATGGGAGAAATCTTAGAACATATATTTTAATCCTTATATATTTTGTGTAACTGTAGGAAAAAAAATTGGAATCGGTTACCATATAAAGTTTTCTCTTTTCTTAAAAGATTATCAACATTTATGTTTCCTCGAAAATCGCTTTTGATACTTATTTGCTTATATATTATTACACAAAATATACAGTAGGGAAATAATAAATGTTTTCTTAGAAATGTGACTTGTACATAAAAAAAAATAATCTGGTTGGACGCCCAGACAGAAATAAAAACATTTATTCCGTCTTTAATTTCAGACAGTCTCTACAAACCAAATGTCTCGCCTTCCTTTCATCCATTTTCGTTCCAGCAAGTACCATTTACAAGACTCGTTAAATGTGTTAAAACTCTTTGGTGACGTTTATACTACATTCTGGAACCAAGTTATATCAAACTGTTTTATAACGATAAGATATTAAGTAATATATATTATGACTCCATAAAGTACATTGATTTATAAACATCTTTGAGAATTAAAGAATAATATTGTTATTTACATTTAAAAGATGTTCAAATCAATTGTATCTGAGGAATCAGCACTTAAGGTATCAGATAAATAATACATCTTTATCCTATCAAAAATTAATATTTTTTTTTTCTTTCTCCCAAAATATTCAATTTTATGATGATCTATACTTTTATACTTCATAATGGCATTTTTAAGTAGAAATATTTATTTACTGTTTACGTTTCTAAAATATTAAATGATTTTATACAATAAAAATTAACGTTAATCAATGAAACATCTTAGTCATAACACTTTAATAAATTATACCTGTTTTAAATTTCAAATGTATTTTCTTTCACCAAAAGGACTATGTTTAAGATTTGAAAAATTATTATTTAAATTTTTATTTGCTTTAGGGATACATATAAATTCAAAATAAATTAAATACATTTTCATTTAAAAGCAATCTCGTGGAAGGTTTATCTCAGACATTGATGTCAATTAATCTCAAGAACATTAATTAGCAAAAACAAATTACATAATCTTAGCTAAATCATCTAAGCGATGCATGTCAGAAAAATAACATTTCTTTGTGATAAATTCTGTAACACATTAGGCAATATCTTGGTCTTATAACAAATAATCCCTTAATTCCAAAAATATTTTAAGCCTACTATTAAGGCATATCTTAAAAATTGAGTATACAAGTAGAAAAACAAACTGAAATTGGATTTAAGAAAAACTCGATTTCTACAATAATAATGAGATGCTAAATTACGTACCTCCAATGGCCTCGCACGTCAGTTTGACGCTCTGCCCTTCCAAATACGGCCCCGCCGTACCAATTATCTCTTCGTCGTGTTCGTTTAGAATTACCAGCTTCTGCGGCGGTACTGAAAGTCAGAAAAAAATTACATCTGTTAAAAAAAAAACCTAATGAATTAAGGGATTAAATTTCAGAATCACTTCTCACTTGGGTAAGAATTTGAAACTCTTTAATTGACATCCCCGTTACGATGTTATAATCCGAATCGATGATTACAGCTTGTTAAAAATGAGCGAAAGGATACGCTTGTTGTGGATTAAATAATGATTTATTGTTGCGGTGAAAAATTCTGTACAGGGTATTTTAATCTGAATTTTAAAATGAGACCTTGATAGCCTTTATCCCCTTTGAAACGCAATTATCATGGTAAATTAGCTAATGATTAATACTGATTTCAGAAACATTGTTTTAAAATTCAAATTAATCCGGAGTTTTATAAGAGAATATTCAAAATTATAAAAAGAAGTGAAATAAATGCAAGTATTTCTTATAAAAAAAAAGAATTTCTGAAACCTCTGAAATGAAAAAACTTATATATATCAATAGATAATTTTAGCTTTAGTTTGGTAACTGGTAAAAGTTTTCGGTAATCAGTCCAAAAATATAGTTTTTCAACATCACGCATCGAGATGAGAGAAACTTGAATTTATGTCATTCAAAATCACAGCTCTCAAGCTTTATTCGCGATATGTTATAAAAATAGCTCAAATATATTGTCTAACTCCTCTTTTTAATACTTAATAATTTTTGTATGAATGTTCAGTAACTTTTAAATACTAATTTAAACATCCCAAATAAGGAATGATCAAAAATAATCTAAACATTTTTATAGATATGAAGCCTTTTTGGTGTCATAAAATATAAATAAAGGTATAATCAGTCTTAGAAACCTTATGGAACGCTAAAAAATAGTTACTTTATGTGCACTATATATGATCAAATGTAGAATTTTCTATGTATATTCAGAGAATAATAATTTGCTTTAAATCTTACATTTTACTCTTTTTGACACATTATTAGGGATTTATTACAAGATTTTTTGCTACCTAAATTTTTCGTAAAAGACATGCTCAGAATTTTATTTTAAAATAGAACATAAAAATATTTATTAATAGGCTTGTTGTACTTCATGTCGGCACATAGGTTTGTGAATACTTTAATAATTTTTTTTAATTTCACGATTGTTCAAATGTATGGTGATCTTTTCCAGTCCAGATACGTTTTTTATCTCATACGTCGTGAGATTGATCCATTTGTAATTTCCTCTTCACTAACCTCGTGGACTTTTTGTAATTTGAATTGCATAAAATTAAAATTTCTTCCTAACCCAAATGAAAAGATTATTAAATAAACTAAATGAAGGATGAGAAATGTGGGATTTGGTAAGCCCAGACTTTATTATTAGAATAGGAACTAAGTTTGACTGAGTTAAAAGGTATTCGAAAGAGAGCAACCTTATCTATTCCATAATAATAAATAAAGTGTTTTGTCTAGCTCTTACATATGCTCAATCGGATTATTATTACTACTTAATTAGACTAAAAGATGGTAGTAGAATTAAATAAGAGTTGGTTTGGTTTTATTAACTCGCTCTAGAAGCAACACGTGGGCTATTGGCAACAAACCTTGTTATTTTGAGCCTTGGTCGAGTGAGCAGGATGACACCTAAGCTGGCACCCCCTCTCCTAACTTCCACACCCCACCAACGGGAGAACTTTGTGCTCCGACAGATTTATCGTGCATCAGCTCCGGCTGCACGGCGAGTTTTATTGGCATCAAGGTTCGAACCTACAACTCGACGAAAACCTCAGGCCATGTGTCCACTCCCATTACCATTAAGCTACCGTGGCTAGAATTAAATCAGGATTGAAACACGTCACACTGTACTTATCTATTTTCCCAAAGCGCAAGAGAATGATGATTATGTATTTATTTTTTCATAAATATATATTTATAGAAACATATATTTTTGTTAACTTTTGTTTGTTGCAAAGTGAAAAATAGTTTCAAATTTCTCTTCTTTCTTTCTTCTTTTCTTCTATCCTCTAAGTTAAGCCGTTTCACTAAATGAGTACAAAAGCTATTATTTATGTTCTGATTAAAAAATGCATAAGTAGTGGTGAAAGCATAAAAAAGCTCAAAGACACTTTTTTTGCCATTTCTTTTAAAAGAAAAAAATACCACCAACTTTTTAGGCGAGTATTTTCAATACCTTTCATCGTCATATCAGATAGCACACTAACAATCTATTACGTTCAACAAAGGGGGAAATCAAGAGAACAGAATAACAGAACCCCTAAAAAAAACTTCTGTAAAAGCTCTTCGTCAGTTCACTTTAAAAGTTTTCCGGGAACAAAAAAAAATCTCTAATATAGACATGACTTTTAATGCGGGATTAAACCGGATTACCTCGAAAAAAAGAAAATATGACACGACTGTTTAAAAAAGATATACTTTCTTCCTAAAATAAAGCATTATGTGGGACTCTTTGCTTTCAAAGGCCATGCTTAGATAAGCTTCTTGTTTATTTAATTATCCAAAAAAGCGCAATTAGCGATGAATAGTACCATATTTAAACATTTTAAGCATTAAAAATGGGGTTTTAAGTATGAAGGAAAATTGAGAGATTGCTTGTTAAGTCAGTGCATAAGATGTTATTTTTATAATTTAAAAAAAAAAAAATATGTTTAAAATATTGCAATGAAATTTTTTTTTATTAATTTGTGTTTCAAAAAATTCTTTTCTTTTCACACTTAAAATTGAGAAATGCTTAAGTTTAATTTATTGTAATAAAGCTTATAAATGTCTATATAACAATACTGTGGATGCTGTACCAATTGTAATCGATGATATCAAATTCAAAAAGTGGAAAATATGCAACCTTATTCTTGTTAAGTAATATTTCTTTATCAAGGATTATTAATTGTGAACAAAAAAAATAATGAACATCAATATAATTTAAGATTCTCAAATGGAATTATTTTAAAAGTTTATGTACTATTTCTACAAACAATACTGTTGTATAAACTGTATTAATATTTTTTTACACAAATAATAGTAAAATAAACATATGTAACCCTTTTATAGTTTGAAGAATCAATAACTTTTACCCTCTTATTAGGAGTAGTATTACGATCATACGGTCGCTGGAAATGGCACTCTTTTTCCTTCAAGTTGCATTTTAAAATGTCACCCTTTTCTGGCGGGAATACAGATAGCTTGTTTGCTATTAAAATATAGTCCTTAAGAATTATTTGCAGTATATTAATGTAATATTTTCGACAATTGTAACTGGTCATTTTAAGCAATTCAATAAATGATAAATATTGGAAATATTGGATAAAAAATATTAAGTTAAAGTACTTAAATAAACATACGCATTTCTTTAACTGTAATAATATTTAATAGTTAAAATTATCTAAAAATCTTTGTGTGTGTGTGATGCACTTTAAAAGTTAGAATTATTCATCATGTATCATCATAAAACTTATTGGTTATTAGAAATGTCTATTTTTCGCTTTTGAATCATTTCAATAACTAATTTACACAATTAAAATAACCAGATGGGTAACATTTTCCATCATTAAGTGATTCACATTAACCATACACCCATTGTTATGCTAACAGACTAACTAAATTTTTCCATCGTTTTTATCGTTATCGTATTTATAGGTATCGTTTTTAATTCAAATAATGCAAATTAATATGGTCGCATTGAGGAAAAGTTTCGCAATGCAAGTAGGACATGGTTGCAATCATTTGGGTCGAAACACTTCAGACAAATCGAACTCATCTGCATGCGTTATGATGCATCATTTGAATGTGTGCTGGACTCATTCATAACCATCAAAGGATTAATTATATTAATATTCTGTGCATTTGTTTATCCATTTCTCTGAATGAATTTTTCAATACAATAAGAATTTAATAAATTTTAACTTAAAAAATTATTGAATTTTAATAGTAATATTTAAGCTAATAAAGATAGCTTATGTAGACCTACCTATGTATCCCTAGTTTTAACATGTAATGGACTGCGTTGTTACAGATTGGCATATGTATACTAGAATCAATGGACAGACCATTCACAGTCAAAACCGTACACATTGTAACTACAATCATTCCCATTTACATAGTAAAAACGTTATTTTTGTTCTGACTCTTGAATAAATGAAGGAACTAAATTAAATTGTTCCATAGTTTTTAAAAAGTCGATTCAATGGAGATTATGGGTTAAGCTAAAATTTATTGTTAAAAATTATAAAAAAAAGTATTTAAATTAATCTTTGATGAAACAGGATTTCAGAATAGCTTTCTATGTAAGTTGAATTTTGAATGTAGTGTCTATCAGGAGCACATAAACGCTCATTAACCGTGTTTTGCCACAAAAAAAACTAAATTAAAATTGTATTAGCAGTTTCTAATAAGGAATAATCCGTTAAAGAAAAGTGAAATAACGAATTTTATGCTTTAGCTTATGAAATTTAGAATAATGATACCAAAAGAGATGCACAAAAATATAACTGAATCATATTTTATTTGAAACGTGAGTGAATACTCAGAAGTGATTCAGGTTTGAAAAGCAATTTATAGCATAAACTTAAACTGAAAGTCTCTTGAATATATAATTATTTGCCATTATCTTGAGAAGTTAATAAAATGTACATAAATGTAATGTAGTATGATTTTCTCCAAGTTTTCTTTTATTCATTTAGAATGGTTTTAAAAGAGGCTTAACATAATTTATCAGAGAAAAAATAAACCTCAAGTAAATACTACAAATGTATGAAAAAAATTTAAAATCATTTTCACAAAAGCTTTGAAACTAAAATATAAAATAAAAGAATTTTCAAAATAAAATTATAGTAGTTATGGTATATATATATTTATAAAGGTTTTTGTTTATATATTGGCATGTTAAAAGGATACAAACATGTTATAATTTAGAAGCATTTTGTTAAGTTAGTCATGCATAATACACAATAAATATAAAGAACTATTATCTAAATAACTGCTATAATTCATATATTGTTACAATTGTTCAATATATAATTCTAAAATAAATTATAATACGTCATTTTATTCTTCATTTTGTTACACTCAATGCTTTTGTTGTCTTTTCAGATATGAAAAATATACAGAAATGACATTCTTTTCAAATTTATTATTTAATTATTCATCAAAGTTATATTATGATTAATCAAAGTTACAATCAAAGTTATATTACGATTTAAAAATTTTAGATATGATTTACATCCCAATTTTTTGTGTGAAACGCGTTTTAGAATCTTATTTTATCTTTATTACCTTGGTGTGTTTTAATTATTTTAGTTCGATTCATTTTATTTTGAATTATTACTGTGATTTTATAATTTTGTGAGTTTTACAAGTTAAGTAATTGTTTAGAAATTGTAAAAAACTTCTAATTGTGTTGGTGTAGAATGATAATCGAATTTTTATAATTAACATTTCTAAGCCATACTTAAATAAAAAATAATAATTTCATGTTTCAAAAATAAGTTTTGAAAGAAATTATGAAAAGTTAATATGTTCTGTAATATAAATTTTGTTTCAAACATGCATTGTTATCATCTACTATCCTTTTGATTACAAGGATTGACAGTAATATAAAAAGGTCAAACACATTTCCTGGAGAGTTAAAGAAAGAATTCTATTATTATAGATTATATTTTCATAAATTTTGGAATAAACAAGATTATTTTAAAACATTTTAAATTGAATGTCATTTGAAATGAAAAAAAAAATTCTCAACTAAAGTTCCTCGTCTAAAACTCAATATTGGATAGACCCAACAACCATTTTTCTTTGTAAAATTGTCATATTTATGCTTACCTGAAAGCAATATAAGAAATTCCTTGAAATAATGTTATTCTATCAAAATTATTTTATTCTCTATTACACTGAAAAACATTGTTTATACAAAAGAAAAAAATCAACCAAAAATTTGAGTTAAACAAACAACCTAAAATTTACGCATTTACTCACTAACATAATTGAACCACTACTACAGATGGAGGACAAAATAATACGAACATCTGTGAAATTATGGAAAATCTTTATTAATAGGGGGTTGGACTCCCCTTTGACTGAAGTGCAGATTTAATGCGACGTGGGATAGATGCATAAAGTTCGTGGACAATATTAAAAGGAATATTAAACCATTCCTCCTGCAGAACGGTCTCTAATTCTGAAAGGCTGGATGGAGGTGGAAATCGGGAATGAAGTTTGGACTCCAAATATTCTCATAAATGTTCAATAATACTCAAGTCCGGAGACTGAGGGGGCCAGGCAAGATGTTAAACTTCATCGTCATGCTCTTCGAACCCTGCTTGAACACACCTAGCGGTGTGGATAGGGGCGTTATCGACTTGAAAAATTGTCGTCAGGGAATACAGTCGGTACAAAAGGTTAGACATGATCCCCTAGAATACTTAGATAATGATTGGATTTGATTCTCCCATGCACAATAACAAGAGGTCCAAGACCGAGCCAAGATATTGCACCCTATATAATAATGGAGTCAACCCCATGCTTCACAGTCGGCAAGAGGCATTCAGGATTATACGCTTCTTTGGGCGTTCACTAGACATAAACGCGTCCAGTTGTCTGAAATAAGGTGAATGACGATTCATCTGACCATTTTACCTGTTACCAATGCTGAGGGGACCAGCCTTTGTTATATATGCACCACTGGCGTCGCTTGAAAGCATTAGTAGTTGTCACCAAGAGCTTACGAATTGCCACTCTGCCATAAATGTTCACAGCATGAAGTTCCCTTTTGACAATTTTTGTTGAAACGGGGTACTGGAGATGATTGTTCATTTCGAATGTTATCTCGGATAACGATTTGTTGTACTTTCCTGCTACAATTCGCTTCAAGACAGACTACCCCGATCAGCATGCTTTGATTTTCGGTTACTGTTGTGCTTTGAAGACGTCGTTTAAACCTCTTTCGTGTACTCTGTCATACCGGCTGATACCGTACTCCTTGCAAACTCCAAAAGGTTTGCTGCTTCCGTAACCGATGCTACAATTAAACGCCCTCCAACAACCATTCCTCTTTGGAACTCTGACAGGTCTAATATTTCAACTTATCACAGACAGTACGATAGACGCATGCAACGCAGGTGACTACAGTTTAGAGATCGATACATTCCTCTTCACGCTCACTAGGTGGCAAACTTCTGTTGCAAGTGGCGCGGCTGCACTGCAGGTGTAAAATACGTCATACTTTTTCACAGGTGTTCGTATTATTTTGTCCTCCATCTATATGTATCGAGAGAGAGATGCGCAGTATATCTACCTTCCCGCGGTGCACCTGGTAACACTTTACAGAGGTTAAAAAATCTACAAATCGGCATTATGTCTCCCCTCCCTGGGGTTAATTCCTTTTGAGTGTTACATTGGAACGCTGGTTGATTGTCCCAATCCAAACGCACGCACGGAGCTTTTGATGGCTCTTCATGAATAGGAAATTGACGTCAGTTCTATTATGGAGCATTGCTTCTAACACAGGTGCCAAAATTTTATAAAAATATTTTCTTTCTTCATCCCTGTGGGGAGAAGTACTGCATTTGACGTAGAAATTGCTGCGATTTGCATAGCCCTATCCCAGTTACACTGCCACCTGAAGAAGGTAACAAGAGCTGTTGTCCTGTGCGATTCAAAGGCTGCGTTGCTAGCCATCATATCTGATGAGCATACATAAAAGCAGGACATTTTGTACTGTTGTCTCACCTCGAGAACCTAGTTTCTTTTGAGAAAACTATTGTCTTCTAGTGGGGTCCCAGTTAACGAGACAGTGGACTATCTGGCTCAAGGAACCATTTAAATAAAGATCTCTAATATTATGCGCTGTTGCCAGATGAGATGCGAATATCAATAATACTGAGTTAAGTTGAGTATAAAAAGTTTCAAAATAGTGAAAAGTTAATAAAATCTCATAATAACTACAGTCATGAATAGAAATCATATCTATTGGAAGACAAATCAGAATTTTAGATGTTAAAAATATTTTGAATCCATTTAATAAAATATGTTTTAATTAGTGAACACTGTGTAGAAATGTTTTAAGATATCTTTACACCTAGACCACTAACTAGCTCTCTTTGTAATTCTAAAGTTGTGTAATAAATTTGTTTTTCAATTCAAAGTTCTTAAGATTTCACGAAAGTCCTGAAAGTGAATAGTCCTTGTGTATACGACTACATTTTCCTAAAATACCACAAATTTAAAAGATATCAGAAAAACTCTCACTCCTCAAGATGTCAATATCCAAAATTCATATAAATCAATTTTAAAAATAAATAACCTAGAGAGAAAACTGTCATAAAATAAAAAAAAAACCTTTCTAGATGTCAAACTCAATTTACATAATTATATTTCAATATCCTCCAGCGTCCACTAAGATCTCATCAAGAGAAATCCTTAAATTTAAATGCCTCTCTTTTATCATATAAATTACTATTAACGGTTTAATCCTGCAACTGTAGTTCTGTATCTAAATATTCAGCCTTTCTTGAATCTGAATTTGTCTGTAAAAAAAACGAATTAATTTGCATAAAAATCCTTTTTCGGCTTAAAATCTCAAAATTTAATAAAATTATTAGGTCACCTATGAATCCATATAAAGCGTGAATTATTCAATTGCTTCAATTCATAAAAATGCAAATATAGATTCGCCAGAAAGTTGCTAGCTGATTGTCCTTGAGGCATGCCTTTTATTTTTTGTATATTTTTTATTAAATATTATATAGTTTTCCGGCAGTACTAATTTTACAAGGTATCTAAATTTCCCCAGTTTCGTCGCAATTTCTATGTTATATTTATTATAGAGAATTATAAGAACCCTAATCATATTCTCTATCAATTGAATTAAATTGATCCCTAAAATCATTACTTCAAAATGACGGGATTTCAGTATTGCCTATGGAATACACACACACTTGTATGTGCGTGCGTGCGTGTGTGCTATTAATATAACAAATTAGTTGAAATAAATTTTAAAAAATATAAAAACATAAAATTAAACTAAATAGAATTCCTTAAGACTAAAATAAAACTTATGTTCAATTTTTTTTTTATTTAAAGAAAAAGTAAATGTCAAATGAATATTTTTAATTACGAAAACCTAGAAAAAAAGAAAATTATTCCACAAAAACAATAAGAAAGAGAACAATGGTATGAAATAATGCATGACAAAAATAGCCAGGAGGTAAACTTTAAAATAAGAAAAGATATTAATCTGTGCACATGAAAAATAATGAAAACAGCTGAAAGAAATTAACCATAACTCGAAATGAAACATAACATTTATAAATTATGAATATGGTTTATGACAAATCTACAGGCCCAACATTTACTAAAAATTAATGTAAATATTAGTTTATATACGCACACACATATTCTGTCTATATAATTCTAATGCTATGGGTGGAGGATTTGTTCTTTAATTAAAAGATCTATAAAATGTCATGAAAAGTCCCGAGAAAATTGATATATATAATATTACAGACTCGTTTCAAATCAAATTCTAGTTGTATTCTAAAATCAAATTGAAGTTGACTGTCATTATAAATTTAATTTTATTTTTCAAAGCCCATTGCTTCAATTAAACTCCTTGCAAATATCACAAGGACATAATTTATTATGTTTTTGAGTTCAGTTATATTTATATTTTTTTTAGAATTAGCAAACATAAATTTAAATCATACTTATCCATTAAAATTAAATATTCACACACACACACACATCTTTGATATTTTCAGGATAATTAATTACTACTTCCTCTAAAATATTCCATACTTCTGTTTATGATGTATGCTAACATAAATTTATATGTAAAATCCCAACACGCAATTGTAAGCATTTAACTAAATAAATAAAATAAAATCTCATAATAAAAGCTGTATAACAGCAATTCACGTCTACTGTTCTAAATATTTACAAAGTAAATCAAACTTTGCGTCAATATGGTTGTATAAAGAACATGAATTACTAAAGTAATCATTAGTTTGAATGCAAAACAACTTATTCACTTCGGTTGGTAACTACTCTACTTCAGAATGATTAATTATACTGTACTACACATTTCGGTTTGAAACGGTATTTATCGCTACTTTATGAAAAAATTATGATGCATTCTCATTGATTGGGATATAATTTATGCAAAAATGCATTCTACTACTATCTTACAAATGAATATATAATTTCCATCTGCCGTGCAACATCATTATGAGTTGTAAATATTCATGATAAGTATCTACATAAATATTCCTGTCGATCAAGAATATTTTCTATTTCGAAGAGTCATTCAGAAGCTATTATTAAAGCAGCATTGTTCAAGTAGCTATGTTTTAATAAACAATTTTATATCTTCAAATAGGGGTTTTGAGAACTATCAAGTAATTAGTAAAGCAAAAAGACTTTAATATTTAATTTATAAAATCATTGCAGTTAAAATTTTCAATTTCTTTTCAAATGGCTATTCATGTAAATTATTAATTCAGCAAAGTTATTTAAATATTTATTTAGCATGTACTAATTACAAAATACATTGCATAGATTTAGTTAAATAACTAGATAAAATGTCAACATAATAGCTGTTGGAACTTAATAAGTATGTATGAAATTAAATAATTGAGAGATATTTTAAAAAATTTCACATTTGCTTGAATACAATAGGCTAATAATTGCTTCTTACAATTATATTTCTTTTGCTTTTTATGATTTTAAATTTGAGTTTATTGAGTTAGATAAAATATAAAGCATTTTTGAAAATTTTTAGTTCAATTTTACTTTAATTTACTAATACTCAAATTTTAGTTTTAATCAAGTAGATTTTAATTATAATGTGAAAAGAAAGCATCACTTTCATAATAATTTCTTATTAAATGATTCACTTAAATCCTACTTCAATGATTTAATATTGCTTTGTATTAGCATATTTCTCTAATTTATTCTTTTTTCTCTTAATTGTTGCAAATAAATTTTCAAATATTATGCGACTCTTGTGCAAAATAAACCGACTTTTAAAATGAAATCCCTCCATTACATTTTATAAATCTATTCAGAACTAAAAATATTTATAACCAAGTTATGTTTAATTATGAGTTATTTTATTTACCATGTTATTTAAATTAATAATGATTTATTTGGACACATTAACAAATATTTGACGTTGTCCTTCTGCCTAAATTGAAGCAATTCACTAATCCCTATTTTACGTCGTATGACCTTTTACATTCAGCAGTAAAGTAACATATTAAAACTGACCAATACGTTAACTCGATTTGAGTCACGTGCCACATTATATTCTTTATAAGACCAATTTTTCATTACTAATTTTTCTTTGTAACAGTATACTGACTCCTTGATTGTAACACAAATATGAATTCACCATTACTTTAATTTCGGCGTATTAAACATTGGGTAGGGAATGAGGATTTTTTTCTCTCTTTCTTCTTCTTTTTTTTTTTTTTTTTATTTTTTTAACAAACTTACATTAAGTACAACTTATTTTTACTATATATTAAATTATTATTCTAAAAGAAAGATGAATATTTTAAACATACCTTTCAATTAAGTAAAATATGTACAGTTAAAAGTTAATATAGAGTTACGTGTCCGCATTAAAAATGTTACTTAAAATTGAAAATCTTGCATTTCTAAGCCATTTTATGTGACAAATTATGGATAAGCTGAATGATATTTAAGAAAGTTGAAATATTTTTGTTTCATTTATCTTTCGATAGCAAGTAAATATAAATAAATAAAAAAAATTACTCTTTTTAAAGAAAATTATAAGATCTTATGAAAATTCCACAAATATTTAATTTTAATCCTATATTAATAACTTAATTGTTATCTGATTTTGTAATATTTTTTTTCAATAACTTTCTATAAGAGTATAATTGGTAATATGTGAATGATGATGGAAATCTAATACAAAAGAGTAAGGAAATTGATATGTTAGTGTCAAATGGTTATAAAAGATGAAAACAATGCGATGAACCATAATAATTCCTTTTATTATAAAAAACAGATTAAAAGAAAACTGGGAATGAAAGGAGTTTATACTTTAATTACAATAATTGAAGTAAAAAGGTTATGCCATAATTCGATCAGGTGTGTGGTCCTCTCTGACTACCAGGAAGGCAGCACAACTATTTCCCATACTTGCTATGATATTGTGGATGAGGTGAAGGCTCATTGATTCCAAATGTGACGAAGATTTCTCAGTTCTGAAATGTAGCTTGGTGGGAGTTGAAGGATTACACGTTATTTCCAGAGTGCAAACCACACATGATCTATTAAATTCATGTTAGGTAAATAAACAGGCCACTGCATGAGCATGATTTTTTCCGTTTCTAGAAAACTGTTTCTCAGGTCCAATTGTTTCTTTCAAAATTGTTTCGAAAAAAAAAATTTTGAAAATTGTTTTTTTCAAGGCGCGTTACCATATATATGAAGGCAGGACCGACAGCATTTTGAAACGGATTAACATAAGGCTCAAGACTTTATATCTGTATCTTAGCAGTCACAGATCACTTCTCAAAGACATAAATGTCTATTCGGAATGATACCTATTCATAGCATGATTCCTTTTTCTGTGTTGATTCCCAGTCGAAAATCAGTTTCATTTTCTCGCCATATTGTTAGCTGATGAGAATCAGTATTCCGACTAAAGCTAAATTCGTCACTGAACATCACATTGGCTCATTGGCTCAAACTTCAGCTTAAACGAATGTGTTTGTGCGTAGATATGAGGAGCATGAGGAGACTAATAGGATTAAATCTCTTTTAAACACCTTGCCTGGTACTCCTGTAAAGGTTATGAGTGCAGAACATAAGTCTCTGACACAACTGTTCCTTTAATGTACACATTTATTGCCAGGTATCAGTCTTGACACACTGTTGTGACTTTTGGCCAAACTGGTACTGATCGTCGGTAAACATTTTCCTCACTATGTTGCCTATGCCATAGTCTTGAAATCACACAGTGAGGTGTCTTGAAATTCGTGACTCTTCGGTTTGTGATTGACAGGATTTGAACATTACAAAGATTCTTCCTATCGCAAACATATCCAGCTCTCAACTTTGGGTCATCTTTAATCGTTAATAAAAAAAAATTTGCACACGAATTGCACGAAACCTGTCTGAATTTCTTATGCCAAGTGAGTTGGTTTATCCGCGTTTTGACGTGCACAGGTGTGTTGCGCACGAACACGTCAAATGAAATGTTTTGCATAAAATCAATGTTTCATCTTCAATTGATGATTATATACGAAATATTTCGAACAAAATCACAAATAATTTCTCATATTTTTTCACGTTTTACGAAATATGCTTACCATTTGGAGACCACTGTATTTTAATTACCTTTTTAAGTTGACCTTATGAGTTTCATTACTTCAGTTATTTAACTAAATAATAATCAACTGTTGCTTTAAATATCCGTCACTTTTTAAAATTATTTTCGATTCACAATTCTTACTATTAGAATGTATGTAGTCATATAAACACACATTATTATATTTTCTTAGTCACATTAATATAATATTTATTTCTTTGTAAACATTTCGCTTATCATACGGATCTTTTTTATGACATAAGAAGAAAGAAATTATCTATAAGCTAATTTTGATAACATTTCATTGTCATTAAATTAAATAGTGTATTAAATCTTGTGTTATATATAAGTATCTGTATTTTTATAAGCAAAATATGGAAATATATTTGTCATAACCGAGAGAGAGTTTTACAATAGATAGAATTAAAACGGGCATTTATATTATTTAAAGTGTCGAACTAATTTAAAAATGCTTGTAAATTTCTTAAGACTTATTTTGTTAAATTTTTTAACAGCCGAAAGTCTTGGGAAAATAAACTTTAAACACGAGCATTCTTTTTTTATATAAGTCCCCATCGCATTCTGAATAAAAATAGAATATCAGTTAATGACCCAAAGAAACCACTCGTAATTTGTATTATTTAATATTCGGAGTAATTTACAAAATTTACATAATTAATTCATTACCAAAAATGAATATCATTACAGTATCAATTTGAATGTAGCTGAAATTATAAATTTTATAAACTTATGCTTAAAAATTTGAGTTATGGGGTAAGGGGTTGAAAAATGCATTATTTAGTGTTAATGGAGCTGTAACTTTTTTATAAGAAATATTTTCTTCTAACTACTTTTCATAGCCCTTCACATAAATAATAGAAATACTTTTCTGAAATCTAGAATAACAAAAAAGAATTGAATAATGGTATTGTTTTTTTCATTTTATTTATTTAATACTGAAACTAAAAAGGGTATTTTGTTTTAGGCATTTAGATTATGTATGCTGTAAAACCCCAAAATCCAAATTTTCACCCAATTCCTTCCAAGTGTTTAAGAATTATTCGAAACTAATGTTCCAGTATCAGAGAGCATCATCTTTAAGATCTCGTATACTAGATTAAAATAAGTAACCGTAAATCGACTTCTACGGTGTTAAAAAAAAAAAGAAAAACATAATGAACAACTTGTTTCTTTTATAAGTTTGAATCATTAATTCAAAATAAAACACCCCACGTTGTAATATTAAAAAAATTAAATAATTAAATATTAAAGAGAAAATTAAATTAAGCATTTGTTAAATTAATATAATATCAAAATATTAAACCAAAATCTTTTTTGGATAACTCTAGAACTTTTTAGAATTTTGTCGCAAAAATGTTCAGAAACGTTAAGATTCTAACATAAGCGTTTTTCTAAAACTCGAAAATTTTGAAGTATTGAAATTATGGATCGAGAGATCCATTAAGGATGTATGAATAAATTCTTACCTATTACTTTCAACACAACTGTATACATATAGGTCCGGTCCCATCGGTAGTCCACTCTACAATAGTAGACTCCAGCGTCTCCTTCTTTGACTGAAACCATTTTCAGTACTGGTGGCCATGGACTTGGATCAAAGGAAGCACGGCTCCGCAATTTGTCTGATGGCACGTGTAATGTATTTTGGCCTCCTTCTCTGGCATCCACAGTGTAGACAGACATGACTTCATCGTCCTTGTACCAGAAGATACACTTGATTCCACTTTCTGGAGGTCGTTGAGGAACCTGGCATGGTAGGTTGGCAGTGGATCCTAAGACAGCTTCGAATTCGGGAAGAACTTCAGCTGGTATGGAATAGAAATTATCGTGTTGAAAAAATGAAATAAACAGGAATTTAATCCGGGAGAAAGAATAAATAAATGCTTGATAAAAAACATCAGAAATTATTTCTTGCAAATACAAAACATAGCAAAACTTTCAAATTATCATAATGATATCAAATGTAAGTTGTTTCTTGGGTTTAAATTATAAATAAACTTTATTTTTTATTCTAGGATTTTAAAAACTATATTGGTAGAATATCGAAGGAGAGATAATGGTAAGTGTGTTAGAAACTCGGCCACACAAGAAAGATCGCAACAAAGGACAATGGGTCTTCATCAAGTTATATCTGTAACATTGGGGTATTCATGATTTCTCTCCACTAAACTTGGAGATTCTTTGTTAATTTGCATTTCATAAAATTACAAATTCTTCCCAAACTGAACTAAACGTGATTAGGTAAATTATATGATGATAAGAAGTATGATGAATAGAATCCGAGATTGTGATATATAAATATAGATAGTGATACATAAATATAGATAGTGATATATAAATATAGATAGTGATATATAAATATAGATAGTATATATAAATATAGATAGTGATATATAAATAGTGATATAAATATAGATAGTGCTAAAACATGAAAAGTGTAGAAAGAAATAGAAGGATAGCCAGAGATAGAATGTGATGAAAAGTATATAAAAAGTAAATTTGCAGATTCGATCTCATAATTAATCCTTTGATTGTTGAAACCTCTGGTTAAAATAATATTAACATTCAAATCTGCTTCACTCAAAAAGTGCTCGATTCAGAACGAAAGACTTGGTAAGGTAAGAATTTATTATCAGGGTATAAACTAAGATTGATTGAGTTAAGAGGTATTTAAGATAGAGCTAAATTATCTATTCATTATTAGTTAAAGTATTTT
>BMAW01025475.1:59501-81892 GCA_019974015.1 Nephila pilipes
GATTCATTTCAAATATCATATTTGTAATCTCAAGAGAGCTGAATTAAACAGATAACATTGACTTTAATAATAATGAAATAAAACACAAATAAATAAATTGAAAAATGATAGTAAAATTATAAATCCCTTCTTTATTATTTGAAAAGAATTATCCAACATTTATAGCATGCTTATAGATTTCGTTAACATCTTTATTATTTTACTTATTCATCGGCAAAGAATGTTGTAAATATTACTCTTATTCAGCAGTTATTAGAAGGAAGTAATAAAACTTTATATAGTTAGGAGTTTAGCTTATTAATTTAAATTAGTAAATGAATCTTCTTTTCATTTCTCAGAAAGGTTTTTATAGTAAATATAGTTTAGTTCTGTGTGCCATTTAATATGTTGTTCACAAATAGCTGTTATAATAGCACTATTAAAAGTAATAGTACTTCATTTATAATTTGAAGGAGATTCAAAAGTTTGTTAATTGAGAATGCATATCCGATAGGAAATTTTACATACTCAAGAGAAGATATCGTGTGCATATATTCATTATACTCGTAAATAGTTCAGCATAATCGTTAAAGACTTTTGAACTTTTAATATGGACAGTAAATAAGGCTTTACAAGTTCTGGTTAAAGTATCTCATTAATAGTTTATTATAGTATAATGATTTATATAGTTATTTTAACGCATGCCAGGGAATACCAAAAAATCAGGAAATGAAAATATCAGGGAAACAATCAGTGCAAACATTTTTTTGTTTGTTCGACTATTCTTCAAAAGACGTGATTAGCTTTTGTTTTGATTACAATTTTATTTATTTTACTAAGTTTCAAATAAAATAAAGTTTAACTGTTGACATATTATAATTGTTATTTCCTTTATTAAAATAAAATTTACTCATTAATATTAGATTTATTAATCATTTTTTCAGAAATTCTGTCAGTTTTATAAGTTTTGTATTATTTGAGAAACATTTGAGACATTTTTATGATTGATATAAAACAGTAAAAATGTATCAAAGACTACAAAAGCAATGTTTTTTATTTATATTTCAACTTTTCTTATATTCTATAATTGCTTCTTATAATAAGTGCTATGCATGGGAATTTAGAAGCTACTAAGTTTTAGAATTTTATTAGTTTAATGAAACTTTTTAATTTTTCAAGGTCCTAAAAATCAAGGAAAGTAGTATTAGCTAACTAGAACAATTTTATGATATTTTTGCATCTCCAATTAGTATTAAAGTTCCTTATATAGTTTACTTTTGAAAAACTTAAGACTTGTTTAATAAGCAATTTCCTCCACATATATTTTGTAACTTTCCTAACTATAGTTATTTTCTAGTTTTATGATGCCTTTTTAAACATGTCGGTTACTTTCAAAATTACATTGTTTCTGAGTGTTCTGACAGAACTATAACATCATAATTTATAGAACCACTGTGAATAGCATTAATTTTAATACTTTCAAGAACTCTTCACACAAAAATCAAATCAAATTGTATGGAAAATTTTATGATATAGAGAAATGATGCAAAATTGTTTCTTTCATAGGAGGAAAGAAGACACCATTAGTAAAACACTCGTTTGTATGTATATCAAAATTTTCAATGCTTCAACAAAATTACATTTTAAATATTAAATAAAAGGTTTGAAACGTTTCAAGATATATTCCATTCTTCATTCCATGAACCAAAGCTATTATTATTATTTTGTTAAAAAATACTATGAACTATTTTTGTTTTATTTATAATTTAAATAATTAATACTATTAATTAATTATAATAAGGTAATTCTCATTTTCTTTAATTTCTTTCAAATTTTAACTAATATATTTCAAATTTCATTTAAATATAATAATTTGAATCAGAAATTCTTTCAAAATACTGTTGATAGCATTCACATAGGTTGACTTCAAATATTAAACTAGAAATATCCATACACGGCTAATTTTCTTGATATATTAGATAAATTGTATATATTAAATAAATTAAAATGAAATGCGATCAGGAAATTTTGAAAAGTCAAATTCCAAAGATTGAACACGAAGTTTATTGAAGTATTTAAAGCAATAAACCCCTAATTACCTTTATACTCCACATATAGCACTAATGATTTTAGAATTACTGTGAAAATTTCAAGCCAAACACATTTAATTGACATCTAAATAGTAAGAAAGTTTAATTTTACAAGAATGAACAATAATTAAAATAACTTACATTTAGATAAATTATGTGTTTTATCTACATCTATTTAATAATAATTCAATAAAAACAATCTTAATACTAATTTCTTTTAAAATAAAAGAAATAGGAATTTATTTGTAATTTATAAAAAT
This sequence comes from Nephila pilipes, assembly GCA_019974015.1. Classification (NCBI taxonomy): domain Eukaryota; kingdom Metazoa; phylum Arthropoda; class Arachnida; order Araneae; family Nephilidae; genus Nephila; species Nephila pilipes. Next base: position 61,831 of record BMAW01025475.1, read on the forward strand.
TAAAACAATAAATTAAATAAGAATGTTTTTAAATTCACACTAACTTTTATTTCAAACCATTTTATCATTTAAGCATATTTTATTTTGTATATACGCCTTAAACTGATTTCTGTAAACTGATTTTTAAGGTATCAGCAATAAAGATTGGTAAAAGTGTCGTGAAATAGTTTTAATGATTCATATTCATACTTTTTATAAGCATTTCATGATGTTATTATAATTTCAATATTAACTGATTCTTATGTTTGAAAACTAACTGTTTCGTATTCTAGGATAAGGAAAGCGAACAGAATGAATGTAAGTTCTATGAGCATCCTAGAAATAAAAGTATTAATTGACAAATCTAAATCTTTAGCACAAAAATGAATTTGAAAATTTGAAAATTTTTAAAGTAATTCATAATCCCAAATTTTTTTAAATGTAATATAGAGTAGGAAAAAATAAACATATATTTACTAGAAAAATTAAAAAAAAAAAAAGGTTTTTCCTATTTTAAATCAGAAAATCTAAAATTAAATTATTCACATAACAATAGAATGCCTTTAGCATTCAACATATGACTTATACAATAACTTAGAGTGGAAAAGAAAAGATTTTACAGCCAAGTGAATAAAGGAGACAAATTCGAAAACTGAATCATATAGTTTAAGACAGAGAGGTTTTTTTTTTCACTTCTACAGTATTAATGCAAATTTCCGTTAATGTAAAATAAAAGAACATCCTTAAAATGATGGAAACTACGGTAAATTAAAATGTTATGCAATAAAATCACGTACGATTTATTGCTCATGTCTAACAATAATATTAGAAAGCAAATAATATTTTGTTTTTTATTTAAAAGTTCTCAACATTTGTGCATTTTAGAACATGTAACATTTCTAATTTCTTCTATTAACTACTTACTTAAACAAAATTTTTGAAGGGATAGAACTGATGTTCTCTCTAAAAATAATGAATGACTTTCTTGAAAAGAAAATCAATAAATATTGTTACGTACTGTCAATGACACTTTTCTGCAGAAAAACTCTTGTGGTGAGAAGAAAACATTTACTGAGGTTTTGTTGGATATCAAGGAAAGCTTAAGCAATGACCCCCAACCATAGCGTTCAACTTGAAGACTTGGGGAGGGGGGGAATTGTTTGAATTTTCCTGATATTTCTTTTTCAAGGGAAGTTATGGATTCTTTCTTAACTTTCCCTTTGACATCACTCTTTGGTGGTACAGCTATAATTACGCTTAAGCACTAATATAAAGTTAATCTGCCCGAGTCTGTCTTTGAAGTGTAAAGTATTACTTTAGAGATCTATCCGAAATATAATGGTGAGCTAAACGATATTGAAAGTGCTTTAACTGTTATAACTAGTGATATGCTCTCTTTTTGAGTTGTTATGCTGTTTTATTTGTCCTGTTGTGTTGCTAATCTCTAAAGTACTGTTTTTCCCTGTTGTACTGCTATTCAGTATATATTTTGTTACCTCTTCGTTTTCCTCTGAATATTTGTGAATAAAAGGCGTCATTTTTCCTTATCTTTGTTTTTGGACAGTTTTCACATACACTAACTGAACCAATTCTTGTGATAGCATATTATGTTGCATTTATTATATGACCATTGGTATGGAAATATTAAATCTCAAATCTTTAAAGTTGCATATAATATTTTTTCCTATGTGCGCATGTACTATTTTTGTCATGTTTAATACTTTGTGAGATAAAACTTAATTTTTGCTTTAAATTTAGTTTTTTTTTAGTATTGAATAGAATTTCAGTATGTTTAATCTGAATTTCTTTAGGGAAATAAGACAAATATTGCATTAAGATTTACTTTTTTAGCTAATGCCTAATCATTTAGGTTTCAAAATATATTTATTTTAAGGACATCATCAAATATTTAATAGTCTTCATCAAATATTCAAAATTATCTTAAATTAAAAAATCGAAATATTTGTTTGAAGTACTAAGTCAATATTTAATTCAAAATTTATTATTTACAAAAAATCCATTAATTCACAAATTTAAAAAAAAAATTCAATAGAAATCAATTAAGAATATTATTTTAAATTAATATTTTAAGAGTCTTTTTTTATACATTTTTACAGATATATGAAATGTAAAAATTAAACAATGTAAAATAAAATCTTGCTTTAAAAAAAAAACTTTTTAAGAAGTGTAATGGGGTACTTCCTTGATAAATCTTTAAGCTAAATTATACTTGCTTAATACCAAATAGATTTAAAATTAATTTCAATTAGGAAGACTATGAAATAGTAGAGAATGTAAAAAGAACTACAGTAGTACCTATTGTAATGGACATCTCCGAATAAGGGACACCAATATTTAAGTAATAATTCCATTGGTCCTGGTCCCTTTGAATAGTATATGCATTTATCTTTCATTAAGCGACGTCTCTATTTAAAGAACAAAATACCTAGTCCGGTGGATGTGCCTTAATGGGAGATAATTCTGTATTTTAAAATACTACAGATTTTATTCAAAATTTGGTCTCCAGAGTAACAACTGAATACTGAAGGTCCGAAGATGTCAATGGGACCGTATTTTTTCTTAAATTTGTGGGTCTGTTACAGATTTGTTAACTTGGTATGTTGCCAATGTTGAATTAATCTAGAATGTTGCAAGTGTGTTAACCTAGTACGATGCCAATATTGAACTGGGTCTGAAATGCAACAGTTAATGCATGTAATCGTGTATGTACTGCCATTTCAGTGACTTTATGCTATCATTATTGCATTAAATTGTATCATTTTAATTTCATGCGAGTTATCTAAAATAAGCTTAGGTACTTCATTTATATTTTACATTAATGATTTTTTTCAAACGATGATAAGTCTATAAAAATTGCAAAAAAATCAGACATTTTAATTTTCCGTTTAATTTGGGCTCCAATTACTTTATCTTATCATTATTTATTTTTTTCTAAATGAAATTAAGCTTAGGAAAAAGCGCAATAAAAAAGGCTTATAAAATAGTGTACAAAAGAATAACTTTGATGCTTTACATTGAAAGTTATATAAATAAATTCAATCTAGATAAATATATTACTATATATGTTTTTAATTTACATTGATTGAAAAAGCTCATAAAATGTTTGTGCAAACCAATTTTAAAAGCTTCGAAAAACGAAACAAATGTAGTAGTTTTTAATTAATTTGTTATTTAGTGTCCTAAAATAATGTATGAAATAAATAGTTTATACATTAAAAATTGCTTTTCGCTGAATTAATCTAAAACCAACTAGATAAGTATGAATCAAAGTATCTCAATGAGAGCCATAAAAGAATAATTTGTTTCATGTTTAAAGATCACTTACTTAAGTCTGAAAAATTCAGTTCAAAAAGAACTTAACAAAAATAAGCTGCAACTTTATAAATTTTGTGGAATGCCCTTTCGTCTTTTGTTAGAGTTTAAATAAAGTTCTATGCTGTAAGAGATTCACTTTAGCAAACATAAATTTTTAACTCTCGTAAGAGCGTCAACTTAGTTTTCATAATGACATTATATTTACATAATTTAATTCAGTTATTTTAAATATTAAAGTTACATCTCAGACACCCATCTCAATAAAAGTTTAGTTTTGATAACAAGATTTTAGCAGAAGCTGTGGAGGTTTTAAGATAATTTTGAGACTTTGTGGAATAGGAAACAACGCTTAAAAATTCCTGACATCTCAAATGATTTCTTGTTAATCTATTTTTAGCACCTTTAGCAACATTTTATGTCTTAGAATTAATTACGTATTTAGTAATAAAGATGAATCACAAAAAACTCGCAATTTCTTTGGTGATATCTTGTAGAGGGATTAAATATTTTTACTTCAGATGCATTCTATTCCTGAAAAGAGCATTATTATACTATCGGAACTACTATTCTTTACGTTTAATAAATCATTCATATTGTGCGCATAATTCATAATATTTAATAGTTCCATTTCTTGATATCCATTGTAAATGAAACACAATAAGAACTCATGTGTGATGTTAAATTGCCTAGAAATCAAAGTTTAATTTTAGTACAATAACATAATCTCATTCGATGTTTCAATTTGAAATTAATTTTAATATAAAATTGGGTTATCTCGTAAGTTGTAAAATACTTGATAGCTAATAAATTTCACTTATACAGTAATTTAATGGAATAAAAAATTCTTCAGATAAAAATATGAAAGATATTATCTTTATTTGAAATTTAGTTCAATCTTCTAAGAGAAGAACATAAAAATTGAAATCAAATATATTACTAAGATTATTTCAAAAAATAAAACTGTAACATAACAATTTAATGGAAAAACTGGTAGTGAAAGGAAAACATTCTTCATTGTGATAATTTATATTTCATCTTTATATTTATCCTTCTAACCAATATCCTTCATATATGGATGCTGCAATATATGCCCTATTCCCCGTTTATGTATAAATATATAGGAATGTATAAATATATATTGAAATGAATATATTTATGGAAAGCTTTTTAAGTCGTTAAATATTTTATCGAAAAATAATGCAATCATAATTAACCAAAAAAAAAAATATTTTTCAAAAATTATTATTTAGTTTAGAAATAAAAGAAAGTATTTTGAGCTGAATATTCAAAATTATCACTTCATACAATGAAGCATTTTTTTTATTTGCCTGGCTTAATATTTTCATCTTCCTTCCATTTTTAAATAATCTTATAATATTTAATACAAAACAAAAATTTGCTCATCATCTTTGCATATAATGTTCAAAATTAATCTCCTTTATACATTTTAAAAAATTTTTATAAATATTTTACACACAAAAGGCTTATTTATTTAGTAACAGTAATTTCAAAAATTATATTGAATATTCATATAAAGATAAGTCTTATCATTAAACATGATTCTTCTTTTATTATTTTAAAAGGGTTTCATTTTCTTATCTCTTAATATTTCATGTTTGAAAATTTTCAAGGAACAGTACATAATATTCTTGAAAGTTATCTTATGATCTGAGAGTCTGGTATATTGATGATTAAAGAAAATTTTAATCCACATATCTTTTTACCCATTGAACACCAATGAATTTAGCTCAATATTATACATAAGAAGTTATGTAGAAGAAAATAATGAATTATTCTATATGAAAGCATTGAAAACATTATTAATATGTAGTATATAAAATGTGCAAGAAGTTAACATAGTTATAAAAATATTACTTTTCTTCTTCAGTTTTAATTTTCATTAATTATTATTTTTTTAAATATATTTTTTTCGTTTTATTTTTATACGTTTCATAAAGCGCATAAATATTTTACATATTATTTAGGATATTACTCTGTAATTTTGTTATTTTGATGTCAGAATGTTAACTTTCGTTCGAAATACTTGCTTTCTATCGGTCTCAGTAAGGAAGAGTAAATGCACTGGTTTTCAGAAACTAAGTTACAACCAGTTTTTAGTTTAATCTAAAAACAAATGAATATGGAGCATTGAAAATTAAAAGAATTGTGTTTTAAAAATTTATTTATTGAGTTTTACAGAAATTTAATATCAACCGGGCTTTAAAATTACATCTTTTGTAACATTACATCTCTGTTTGATTAAAAAAAAAAAGTCCGCTTTTATGAAAAATTGATCAGTTGTAATTAATTACTGGCTTTTAGTTTAGTTTAGTTTTTATTAACGTCGCACTAGAAGCAACACGAGGGCTATTGGCGACGGACCTCGTAATTTTGAACCACGGTCAAGTGACGAGGACGACACCTGAGCTGGCACCCCCTCTCCTAACATCCACACCACGCCAACGGGAGGACTTTGGGCCCCGAACAGATTTAACGCGCATCAGCCCCGGCTACACGGCGGGTCTTTGGTGGCCAAGGACCGAACCTGCGACTGAACGAAAACCGCTGGCCGCTAGTCCACAACCTTGACAACTAGGCTCCCGCGGCCCCTAAATTACTGGCATCCACATTCCAGTCAAATAGTCGAACTCTGAAATGGGAGTTCAGCGACCCTTGTTTAAACTCATTTAACAACCTTGAAGAAGGATTTGAGGCTGTTTTCTAACTTACGAGGTAATCCAACTATATTCTATCATATAAAGATCCCAAATTGAGCTAACCGATCAATTTACACCCAACCATGGTGTGACATATGAATCAAGGATATCATTTCGATACTTCATCATCATGCTCGTCAGTGTGACCACATTCAGAGAAATTCCAGCTCTTCTTAACTGTCTTTTAACAATATTAGATTAGTAGTACCTGTATCCTATTCACTTCATATCATATCACAACATAAATCACTTTCCAAAGTAAACCTGGATCAGTCTGTGTAGAGTTCAGAAGCTATTGATTATCAGTCCCCAGTTAACGTTGTATCTTACCCAAGCTAAATCGACATTTTATTGTGAAGACGTTGATAAAAGGGATACAAACAAAGGGTTGTCTTGTGTAAAATCCTTTATTGTGAAGACGTCTACTCACGCTAATAGCAAATATTGTTGCTGGTGTGTGAATTTTCCGTAGTGAGCTGAAACACAGTAGCATTTCTCCTATTACAGGCCAAAAAACAGGCGTTTTTTCTCTGAAGTTTAGAAGTTTCTCTTAGAACCACATTAGGACACACTTTAATACGTCAAACACCATCCACTTATGATAACCTTTTTTATATCCATGCGATTCCCCACCATTTGAAAGAACTGGATATATGACTAGACGTGGATAATAATATTTTTGTGCTAATAAACGAAGATCAGCAAACATAATAATATTGCATATGAATTACTAAATCAAGATATTTGCAGTCTGTACCTTAATCTACTATTCAACATAATTATCTCCACAATTAAGGCACTTATCCCGTAGTACAACCATCTTTTGAATTTTATCCTAATAGAAACTTGACACCTGATGAGGAAACCACTGTTGCACAGCCATTTTGATATCATCATCCTCGTCATGCAGCTGACCACCTAAACATTTTATCAAGAGAAGGAATACGTAGTAACCACTGAGAGTCAGATCAGGGTTGTACTGAGAGGAATTATATTATTCCTAGCCATATGATGCGATGAAATCATGGATTCGATGGGCCACATATGACTTGCATTTTCATGCAGTAAAACTATCTCTTTACTGAGCATGTCACGCCTTTTGTTTCGGATTATATAATGCTAAGTTAAGTTAAGGTGACATAATATATTTTGGAACTTAAGCCTAAAGCAAAAAATAAATAAATAATATCCCTTCCTTTCCCAAAACCCAGTGTGAGTAATTTTGCGTGCCAAAACTGTTTGCTTGAATTTCAATTCTTAGGGGTGATGTTGAATGCCTCCATTCCATTGTCCGCTGTTTTGTTTCTTGAGTCACCTGTCTACATACTTCATTAATCTACTGAGGTATTTCTGCTACTTTTAAGCCATTTGTTTGCAGAATCATAGCGTGAATTTCACAATCGGCGGAATTTTCAATTGCTTGGGACGTTTTAAATGTGCTTAAAAAAATCTTAAGCGTAAATGAATGTTTCCGTGCTAGCGTTTGTTACTGGCCAACAGATGTAAGTACTCAGTACACCTGTGTGGAACGGCGACAGAAGTGCTGTAGTAGTCATATTTAAAACTGGTAGTTTCTTTAAGAACTCTCCTAGTATGTTTTGTCTACTGCACCTGCTTAAGCGACATTTACGTCAATTACACCTTCTAAATTCCATTAAAATGTTTTGAATGTTTTATAGATATAATAAACATCTGCGTGAGTTTGAGCGAGTAAATTAAAATTTGTATTTTCAAGATATGGTCAACTACGGCTTATCCAATATAGGTATACACAGAAATATGAAAAGGTACTTGTTTCTATCTTAAAATAATTAAAAGAAAGGTGGCATCGGAAACTTTATATACATTCTAATTAACAAATTACCTCTCTAAATCCTAATTAAATGACAAATTTAGCTACTTTTATATTTGTTAAATCATTTCGGAAATTTATTTCTTTTATTCCTTAATGTGTGATTCCCCCATAACTTTAGTTCGTAACTACTTTTGGGTGTGAGTAAATAACCTATAGTATAGTTTGGAAACTCTCTCTTGAATATGAAATGCACGTGAAACCCAAAACAAATTCTAAAAATGCCATAAACTAACATTATGTGAATGGCAATGATATCCAAGTTTTCAAACAATGAAAAGAATATCCTGCGCTTAAAAGCAAAAGCGTTTTGAAAAAAACCTCCTTCAGAAGCATTTTTTTGTTTCATTCTGCGCTTTCAGTTAGTTTTTCCACTATATGTTTGAATTGCTTTTATCTCTGTAAACTGTATAAGAGTAAGCTTTTTGTTGATTTTTGTACGCTGTAAGTGTTTTTGAAAATTTTCAACGTTTCAAAAAATGCTTCAAATGCGTTTTTGATAGCTCCCACGTAAACATATAGAGCATCGACATCCTTTTTCCTTTTCTAACCAGTCACTTTTTAAAACATTTTAGAGAAAAAATTCCAGATTTTAGTTCATTGTGACGTCAATATGGAACGCAAGCTAAAAACTAGATAAGAACTCAAAAATCTTGGATATAGAGATTCAATAGATCTAAAGATAATTTATCTAAAAATATGCCATAATATTTTATAAAGTTTAAATAGATTTTACAATATTTTTCTTAGCATGTGTCACATTTCCTTCTAATAAAAAAAATTCTGTATAAGATAAATTATAATTTTATTAGTTATTTTTCATTTAAAATATAAGCATTTCTTTGTAGCATTCTTTCTTCAAGTTAGAAATATCAGATTGATCTGTAAAAAGGTTTAGTTCTCCTGAAAATTTGCTGTAGAATATAAAGTATAAAATACTTCAATTTTTTTAAAACAATTATTATATTTTATTAGAATATAATATTTTTATCGAGTAACATCTTTCGAATATTAACTTATTAAACTTACAGAATTTCAATAATACAAAATCAATTCAATTAATACAATGGAAATTATATTACACAAATAAAATTTCAAGTACATTTACGGATCAATTGAGGAATTGTAAGTAACAGAGATATATTCTAAATCAACGATCAGCAATATACTACAATAAGAAGGAATTAAGATTCATAAGATTTGAATTAAGAATGTTTAATGCATACTTAAAATTCATTCATCATATGAAATCAAATAACAGATATTCTGTTAAAAATGTCAATCACGTAAAAAAACGAAAAAAGAATGTTTGTAGTACGTAGAAAGTAATATAATGCTTAATGCATTTTTCTTAAATTTGAAGAATTATAAATAAGATCTATAGTTGTTATTAAGATCTTTTGTATTTCTTCCATGGATTTCAGAAGATATGGATTTTTTCTGATTACTATATGTAGCCATAAAATCCATGGTAGAAATGATGATGTGTAAAAAAACTCACGCTTTTTGCTTTCCATTACAGTGCCATTTAGCGGTTCACCACTTGCTCGCCACCTATGGCATTGTAGATTGGAAAATTGCTTGTTTACATGTTTTCTATCACCCTTTAACTTTTTATTTATGAGTTTCGAAACATCCTGTACACATAAGTTTCTACAAAACAGACATATTAATTAATATGCAACTATATTGATGTGGTTATATATCATCATTGACAGAATATAATCTATAATTATCATCATCAGAATATAATCTATGAAACATCTTCAGGTATATAATCTATAATTACTGAATCAAATTTGAGTTTAATTGCTTATGCATGAAACTATTTCTTTAGAGCATGTTCAAAGAATTTCTTTGTAAACTAATAAATAAAATTTTATAATTTTCAAAAAGAAATTACATATACCTTATGCCATGATTTTGAATTTCTCAAATTTATTTTTTAGGTTTTTTTTTTATTATTATTCATTCTCGTTATACGAAAATACCGATATTTTTAAGCCTTTAATTACGTTATACATAAATACTAGACTTAAAAATATCGGTATACGTAATACTCGTTATACGTAAATGCCGATATTTTTAATTATTTTCTCGTTTTATTATTGCTTTTTGAAATTTTACAAGACATCTCTCTAAATCTATATTTACATGCTTAATTCTAGCTCATTTAACAAGATCATCGAATTTCTTATATTCAAACTCATCAGAAATTAAATAAAAATCACTCACATTCTACATATATATAAAAATAATTAAATGCTTCGTAGGCGTGGGTGTTGAAACGAAATTAAGATAATTGAAGAGAGTCCCAATAGATAAAACAATCATTGTAAAGCATGAGTTTTGTTAAATACGACAGAAAACAATCGAGTAAAACTGCAGAGTTTAAGCTGAATTTTACGAGCTACCATAAAAATAAATTCTTAGACACAATCCACCTGAGAACAATACAAGCAACAGCACGAAAAACAATTAGTTTTCCTGTACAATACAAAATCAATTTCAATTCTAGGGTAGAAAAATAAGAATGTAAAGCGGATTGCTGTAATTTGCTTTGAAACGTTCTGAAGAAAAATGGATCAATAACTAAACCAGCCAATTATTTCCCCTTTGTAGCTTATTTCTCCGAAAATGACTAGATTGATGATAAATGCAATATGTATAAATATGCATACAAAATAATAATGAAAAACATATTTGAATGTAAAATGTAAGAGAATTGTTAAATTATTTTGACTAATTAGAAAAACAAGTAAACCATGAAAAAAATATAGGCGAAAGAAAATCCAGATGTATAATTAATTATTTATAAATATACTGTATTAATTGGATATCATCTCTTATAATTCACCATGTATCTTTTAATGTAATGTAACTCTATATAACTTTTTTTACCTATAATAATTTCAATTTCCTTACTACAAATCTATTAACAATAACATCTTTATTTGGTGTTACTTTAGATTATATTAATAATTATCTGGAGTTACATGAATTGTTATGAATAAATCGCCAATGTTGGCTCATTTATCGCTCAAGACGATGTTACGAGTACGATACCTTATTTAACATAAGAGTTTCATATTTATGTGTACTTTTTAGAATACGATTATTTGAGGCATGGAACTTGGATATACTCAACAAAATTTAGGGTTTATTTTGGTAATGTATAAATTGGTCCATCAACAACTGATATTGAAATAAATGGCGAAATACATGTGACTTGCTTTCATTTCACTCTGCAGCAATAATTACATTTAACTTAAAATATATTCAATTTAATATTTTATCATTTGCATTAATTCTTATATATTTAACTGAATAACATAATTATTTCTAAAAAGTTAGCACCTTTGGTGGCTAAATCTGTTCTTTGCAAAACTTTGTAGGGAACAATATATTTAAGTTATAATCATAATCTGATTCTTGAAAATTATTGGTTATTGTCTCGACTTATTGACTTCAGTAGAATATATTTTACCGGATTAAATGCAATGTTATAATAAATATAAAACAATTTATCAAAAGAAGCATTAAGGTTTTTGAATTATTTTATGGTGTTGCATGACTCATTACATAACATAACTATATATTCCACATATATTTGTATACATTCTCTATATATTCACTATATAAATGTGTATTTCACATTCCATTGCATATGAAATACAATAAATACTGGTTGATTTTATGTAGATCATTAAGAGAACAAATTAATAAGAAGACGTATTAAACGTTGTGGTTTATTAAGGGGAAATGGGAAAAAAATCATATTAATTTTTTATTCATTACGGAAGAGAGATTATATGAGAGAAAGCTAAATATTTCAATACATTGAGGAAAAATTATTAACTTGTATTTGAAATGAACTACACATTACTGCCAAAATATAAATTTATGAGAATATTGGTAATGATATCTTATGGGTACCAGGGTAAATGTGCAGGTAAAAATAAAATACTGAATTTAAGACTTCCTTTTTCATAACATTTATGTTTTAAAACTATTCGTAGAGCTTAGATTTCTTTGAGTGCCTAATAAAGATATTTTAATCATTTTATTGAACTATAAGAGTATTTATTGGTCAAAAAGTTTTCATTTCCCTTTGAGTTGATTATGAATATGATTTTTCCGATATATTTGCTTTTAGATACCACTTATAAAAATAATGTTCCAGAAATATACAAAATATTTTACTCCTCGTGTATAAAACTTTTTAGAAAAAAAAATTAATAAACTAAATTTTTTTAATGATATTACTGTATATTTTCTTTGAAAAAATTATAGAATTTTTAATTTTTGAAATTTTATTTTTCATATGAAAAATTATTTCCTAAAATTTAGTATCACTCAGAAAAAAATAATTTTGGTTCTTTGTATGCATAAATGTCCTTTATAATAGCATTAAAAATTTAGAACTCTATTCTGTAGTATTTTTATTTAAAATGGAACTTAGATACAAATATGTCTCATAATTCATGTCCATGTTCAACTAAGAAGAGAAAACTCTTATTGACAAAATAATTACTTTTATAGTTTTACAGAATGGTTAAAATAACATTATTAGGAACCAAAAAAAATCTGAGATCTACTAATAATATGAAAAGAGATACATCACACAAACATGGAGCCTTAAGTATAATATTCCGTATTTTACTTACATGTTTTCATACCCTTAAGAGTATTTGAAATATTAATCAAAATGTATTTTGTCAAAAGTAAATTTTTAAAACAATGTACATGCATTAACGGATTAGTTATATTAGACAACATAATTTTTTATTCAATTGTATTAAAAAAGTATTGCATTTGAGAATATACAGGAGAAATATTATGAGCCAGAAGAAATCTGATATTTTTGAGAGTTAAATTGAAAATAATAAACTAAACATTGTTTACTTCATTTCTCATTCACTCAAAATATTTTGTTCGTATTTTGACACTAAGGGTTTTTATAAAACAGCCAATATTTACAAAAATTTTATAAGGTAAAAATCTTCAACACTTTGTGTATATCTCTCATCTCTCAATCAAGTACAGTATATGTTAATTTCATATATTATAACATCATTATATATTATAACATCATTTAGGATACAAATTGTTTTAATAATATAATTACTTAACTTAAAGCAAAATGATTATAAATTATATGTTCTAAAGGTTTAGAAGCTTATCTTTTTTATATTAAAATGGTAATATGCAAGTTTTTCAAATGACTAAAAATAGGAAGCATTATTGTCAATTCAATATCTCAGAGTTGAAATTCAAAATGCTGCTGAGAGTTAAGCAGATTATTCCTGACGAGTTTACAGAAGGAAATTAAAATTAGAAGGAAAGTCTATTTACTATATTGCATCATTTCAGAATGAATTAAATTGTAGTATTTATGGAATAATACCAAAGAAAATGGAATGAAATTTTGAAATAAAATCCTGCACTGAAGGACTGAGAATGACTAATAGAAAGGATAATGGAGGAAATCAAAGTCTGGTGCCTCCGTGAGAATTTATAGCACATTAAGTTTAGAGATCAGCAGGTCTTTATAACCCGAAGAGTACAATTCTCAGAAGAATAAATAAATGTATAACACTAGATTACCTACAAGACAATGCGGTTTTAAAATTGCGTCACACATCTTAAAGATTCGAATGGGTTCGCATTCATATGTCCTTCGACGATGATGATGATGATAGAGAAGTTTCATTGGCTCAAGAGACAGACGTATCCATACTGCGCCAAACACGTTAAATCTGTGATCCAGACATTAAAGCATTGAAAAAAGATTCATAGACAAAAAGTTCATGTGAGAAAGTAAAGTCTATTGGCACATGAGCCAAATATGGATATGCTGCGCCGAAAAAGAATTAACTGTGGTCTAGACGAGAAGAAATTGAGGAAAAGACAAATTGGTTGACAAGAAGGAGGGTTGAAAATAGAAAAGGATCGCTAGGGTATCCCGGGGACGCGTCACCCATGTTTACCAAAGACATACCTTTGACGAAATAATATTCAGTCATGTTCATTGACTAAAAGTAATGGAATACTGATGGTCCTGATGACTGTATAAATGATTTGTATGATCCGAGAAAGGAGCCTCTTTTTTTTTCAGACGGCTGCAAAATGGCAACTGAGCAATGACTTAGGGTTCATTTAATTTCAGTGGGAGTGCATCCTAGCAATTTCTCATCACATTTAGCAGATTAAAGTCTCCATCCGTGTCCTAACGCAACAAAACTGTGGTTTTGCTCATACAGCATCACTGTGTTGACGTGACAAGTCTTCCAAATCTTAATCTTATGGAGAACATGAAGGTAATACTTGTTGGTCAAGTATCTGCTAATGTTAGGCAGTTCTATAATATAGCAGAACTAAAACCTGTCTTAAAAAGGCGTATTATAATCTTAACAAAAACACCATACAAAAAAAAGTTCTTTCAATGGAGAAGCGCATTTTCGAGGTCATAAGAAGAAATAGCAGAAATATGTTTCACTGAACTGTTCTTATTTATTTTTAATTCTGGATTTGTCTTAACTTTAGGAACAATGTTATTTCATTTCTAAGTAATTTATAAGATATTGTCTGTGGTTAACTATGATATCATATTGTTAGGAATAAATTACTTATATGAAATAAAAGCACATTTGGTTTTGCAAACATATCTATAATTTTTTTTAAAGAAGTAACTTTTTTTCAAATGTTCTTATATTTTGGCACACAGTTCATAATAATGTAATTATATTAGATAAAAGTTATATTGAACTGTCATTTATATTTCTTACGCTTTCTAAATTAGTCGCTTCAAATTCGCATGTAATGATTTCATACGAATGAAGTGCCCTTACAATCTATTTAAGTTATGATTTGAAACATTTAAAGAATATATTTGAAAGAAAATGTGAGACATGTGATTAACTCTGACTCTCTAATTCGTATCCAAAACAAAAAAAAATTTAACTTCAATCTTTGCGAGTGTGTTACAACAATACTATGAAAATTCATCATGGGAGTTCACTTCTAATAAAAAATACTGGGATTACTCTCCTGTATGCCCTAATACCTTTCCCAAAGTTTTTATTTCGTGACAGATTCCAGAAATATTTTCAGGAAAAATTAAAACCCTTCTGTTTCAAGAGCTTGAAATTAAATGTAGTTCATTTTGAAATGTCAATGTTTTACTCAAAATACATTCTAAAGTGCAATTATGCATACTCGTACATCATCTTAAATTCATTATTATTAATGAACAACCAATGGAGAACAAAAGATTTTGGCTACATTTTGCATTCGAACTAGATAAACATTCCAAATTAATATAGTTTTCAAATGAAATTCAATTAATTAGAAAAAGCTTGCTTTAACGTATAAGTAATTAATTACTTATTTTTTCTAGGGCATTCTTCTAACATTTAATTAGGTTTAGCTCCCATTTATTTTTTTCAGTTATAAATTTTTTCACTGAGCATATCTGATTCATTCTAATTTTTTTCAAATAGTCAGCAAAGAAATCCTATTATTATCAAAATTGTTTTTCCAAGAAATGAAGATAGACAGCTCCGGGCACAAAACTGACAGAAGGTGCTTTTGACTGCGAACACCTTTCCTTTGAAAAGAACAAGCCCAAACTATTATAATTAGATCTTAGTTTCCTGCAATTAGAACGAAAGCTGGCATCGCGCTCACATTAATAATGCTTTTCTCTCTAACTTAGAGTGAGAGGATGAGAAAAAATTATGATGATGAACTCCTTCTCTCTTGTACTTGCTCAGGCACAGGTACAAAATTCAATTAGACTCATTCATTTTGCACGCAATTCGTACATTACAGCAATTCTTTCCTACGGGAAACCAGAGAATTTTTAAGAGCTATTAAGTTCAGCACAGAGAAGAAACCATCTTTCGCGATTTAATAAAGAAAATATTGTAAACTCTCCTATTATTATGCAAAGTTAAATGCCGTCACTGGATGTGTCTTACTACTATAAGTTTATGTAAGGCACAGTAGAATGGTAAGGTTGAAATTTACATTTCAAAGATGAGCTAGCATAGAAAGATGTAAAACTTTTTTACCAAACCTCCTCGTAATTTTACTTCGAGACACTGATGGCTTTTGGAATGGGAAATAAAACTTCGTCTTTTTATTTATAGTTATCCGAGAATTGAGAAGGATTTAGGACTCTGACGATAAATTTACTTTTTTTTTATTTTGAAGAAGATTTGAAATTTTGAACAATCGATAAAGACTAAAATTTTCTAGGCTTTGAATTCTATTTCCATGAAAAGTATCTTTAAAATAAAAGTAATTTAATAAGCAATGCTTACGTGTTATAGTAATTAATATTCATTATGTTATGTTTTTGTATATTTAACCTAATTGTGCTAATCTAGTTACAATGAATACTTCGAAATTGTTATTTTATCACATTTCAACTGAAATGTAATATCTGTGAAAAATCTGTATTAACATGATTATCCATTTTATTACTTCTCTACTTTAGGGATTGAATACAAATAACTTTAGCTTAAGCAAATGAAAGTGTAAATTTGTTATCGTGCTAATTATTACATTTATACATAAAATATGTATTCCGTCATAATCATGGTAGTGTAGTAGAAATAATAATCCAACGTTTTTCTCATATAAAAATGTTTTGAAACGTCACACTTTCAGAAAAACTGGTATAGGAAAAATATATCTGTTTCATACACAATATTAATTCATATCGAAGTATTTATTAGTTATGATGCTTTTATCTTAAAAGAACTGCTTGAACTTTCATATAATTTTTTTTCTGCTAATATAAACACTTCCTAACTTTTTATTTTATCATCAGAAGCAATTTCACAAATTTTTCAACGAATAATGTGTTATCGTACCTGCAATTTACAAAGTGGTTTCGAAAAATAAGAAAAACATTAAGATGTCATATAGAACTTCACATTAAACATTTTATGTAAAAATCCATGGAAGCTGTTGTAATCCTTCAGAACTTTGTACCTGGGCGAAAATTTCTATCTCGCACCAAGGTAAATATAGAGCTTAGACTACTTCTTATATGGATGCCTGAAGGCCTCGTTTACAATTATCTAGTTGACTCTGATGATGACTTCGTTTTTCTAAAAATTTTTGAGGCTGCACGTGATTTGAAACTTAATAATTACACCATCGATTATACCAATGACGTATATCAGATGTTGGGTACAGTTTAAATCAGTTATTAAACTTTATTTCGGTAAATGAGACATGCTTCTTTTTGTGTCAATTTCGTTTTTATCAGTCTCATTACGTCAAAGGCGCCAATAAATTTTCAAAAAAAAATTATTGTCCTTTATCGCCCCTTAAAGTTTGTCTCGTGAGTTTTTAATTACACTGTATTGTAAAATAATGTAATATATATATATATATATATATATATATATATATATATATATTCGTTTTTCTGTACTGAATATGGTTAAAATATGGATTGTAAATTCTATCAAATAATTTATATAATTATAGCGTTGAAAATAATTTATGAATTCTCTCTTTTCAAACAAAAATCTCAAATTATTAAAAGTATAGAAGTGAAAGTTTTTTTTTACTCAACTTTAATAGCAACTGACTTTTTTAAGAATATATTACTATCAGCCATACAGTTTAGTAACCATTGAGTGATTTGTATTATAATGTTATTTTTATCAGTATATTTGATTTTAACTATAAGTAATAACAGAGTAAAAATAAGACACTATTTTTAAATAAATTTAAACATTATTCAAATGCTTTTGCGAAAAAAAACTTACTTGTTTTCATTTTTCATGCATCTATTAACCGGGTTATTATTACAATAACGTATATTTTCTCATGTACTAATATACAATAATTTATATTTTAGTATAAGAATTGTTTTTAAATATATGAAAAATATCCTTAGAATTACGTGAATTTAGGAAGAAATTTCGATCAAAACAAAGTAATATACTTATTTGCAACGTAATCTCACTGATTTACTTAAGGTTAACTTAAGTCGTATATAATTCCCGTTTTCATATTTATTCTTCAGGCAAATGGTGCATAAATCTAACGCGATACATTATGATTTTCAAAGTGTAAAAATCTTTTCAAGAAATTTTGATTTGCATTTAACGCCACAAAGCACCAATAATTTGTACAACAAACGTAAATAGCTTAGTCATCTTTCGAATGAATTTCATAACTGTAGTAGCTTACTGATCATTATCGTGGATTTGAGGAAGGCGTTGTTTTTGTCATGTCGCGGGTTCAAAACTTGGTGCCATTAAGAGCCCAATATGTTGAAGGATTGATACGTTAAATTGGGTCAAGGATCCAAGTTATCGCATTGGCGTGGTGTGAAAATTTTGGAGAGGCAGGTGCCAGCTTAGGCTCCACGTCACATGTCACATGATTGAAGTCCGTCACCAATAGCCTTCATGTTGCTTGTCAGTGTGAAGTTAATAAACAATCATATCAAATTCGAAAGAATCTATGTTCCGTATATAAAATTTCAGCTAATTTGCTAAAATTTTTAATCTTAGAATTTTTATTTTGTTAAAAAATTAAAACTGTTTTTCAAGCAACAGAAAGCCGAGGAAAAAGCCTCATGAAATAGTAATAGATGCAAATTTATTTTGTAAACGATCTTCGTATGTAAATAAGATCGCTGAAAATGCAGTTTGAAAATAAACTTTAAGAGAAATATTCTTAGGTCAAACTAATAGTTAGAAACAGTTGTACAAATTAACAATTGTACTAATAAATTAACGGAAAAACTAAATCCTTTATTATCAAAACTTTACAATTCGAACCTCGGTTTAGTGTGGTAAACACGTAACATGAACAACAGTTATCTTCATTATACTAATATACACGGGAAAATAAGTTTTGGATTAATGCGTTTGCTTTAACTTTTTATTGCTACCACATTTACATAAAATCATACAGGATGATTATATAAGTTTGAAATATCCAAAAAATTGCAAAACTATCTTCTGGAACACATTAGTAAAATTATTTTCAAAAAAACTTTTTTGATTTAATCGTTTTTTTACTGCTTCAGATGCCATTTTAATCGCTGCTGAAAATACGAAAGCATTTCTAAAAAATATCATTGAGTAAATCTCTGAGTTTGCAGTTTTACTAAAATAACATAATTTTAGGTCATTTACATTTTCAGAAACTTTAAGGTATAACATCAAATAGCAATCACCATTTACTTTCAAATCAGCATATGTTACTGTCAATCACAAACAAGAAAAACAAATTGCTTTTTTGTTACTTCCAACAAAATATGACTGCAATTCCAGTTTCCATTTAGTATCATTTATCAGATAGACGAAACTACCATTAACTCAAAGTGAAAATTCCAGCACGCATGCCCGCCATCTAAAATGGAACATAAAAGTTGAAAGCTGTTACTTTCCTAACTGCATAAACACAATGCTTATTCCATGAACCCCATTATTTACCATGACAGCGTGAGAATGTGCAATGAGTTCCCTCTGTATAAAGCATACCTAGAAAAAGAAAACTCGGGACGAAGGCAATCAAACAACAATAATACAAGCACTAAACTTTCTTTCCTTAAATTTTTTTCTCTCGTTCTCCACTCTAGAAATTCCCACATGAGTATAGCGGATAAACAAAATGGAAGTAAAAAAACTCCATTAAACTTGTTGCTGAAGGAATCAGGTTGGGAATCTGAGGGGAACGAATGGAAGAAAAGTAATATTATTTCGTTCTAATTAGAAAAGAAACGAGGAGTTTCTTTTCTAGTATGAATGTAATAAAATGAAGCAGAGGTTTCTCTATTCGTTTATTTGCTAAAGCAACCGTACTGAAATAGTTAAGAATCTAGCTAAGGAAACAAAGGATGTATTTTTGTTTGATGGAATCTAGGTATATTTTTTAATTAAATTCTTTATTCATATTTCTATAATGAAGAAGTGAATATGTATAACTGATAATGTAATCTGTTTTTATTTGGATTACATTTTAATTAAAAATATAAATAAATTTGTAATTAAAAACCATTATCCGAGTAGCAGAATAATTCTAAGAATATTTAAAAGATCAAAGAAAACTTCAATTTCAGGAATTATTTTTCTACATATCTCAAAAATTTTCATATTGAAACTGGTTTTGACTCAACAACAGCAATGCATGAAAAAGA
>BMAW01025475.1:91765-114903 GCA_019974015.1 Nephila pilipes
TTGTTGCAGCGCGAACTGGTGCGTTTACATATTGCTTGTTCGAGGTAAGTCCTCCGATTGGCGCCGTGCTTGCCAGGTCTTGGGAGAGGAGGGTGTCAGCTCAGGTGTCGTCCGTCGCTAACAGGCCGTGGTTCAAAATTACGAGGTCCGTCGCCAATAGCCCTCGTGTTGCTTTTAGTGCGACGTTAATAAAAACTAAACTAAACTGTGTGTGTGTTTTCAATCAAGATGGTGACTCATTTTTAATTTGTTTTAGATGTATTTTCCCATTTTTATAGATGTTTTATTAATAATTTTTAGTCTTATAAATTTGTAAGATATTGGTTTTTAAAATAACTTTCCCAAACAAGTAAAAAAATTTCTTCTATTTAAATCAATCAATTTACTGAAATGGTTTAATTTAAATTAATCAATTAGTTTTTACATTGAATTCTTTGAAATCTGCTGGCGGTGAATTCTTTCATGGAATAGAAGGAGTAAGAGTATACATATGAAATATTTTGTACGATATTTTAAATTTTGGTCTTAGTAACACTTGTTTTATTTATCTATTTGAGGTTTGAGAAAATATTTATAATATTGGATAGTTAATTTCTCTTCCTGCATTTGTTTTGTAGTCGTTAAAAGTTTTAACTTTTTTCTGATGACGTTTCATTGGTAATTTTTTATTTTATATTTTGTTTTAGAATGCTTACTTCTTAATTAAATAATATTCTTCATTTTATTTAGACTTTTAATTGGTTTTAATATTTTAGATGTTTATTTATAACTATTTTAACTGTTTGTAGTTAAATTGAAGATGATTACTTTGTGCACCTTCTTTTTTTAAGATAGATTTCTGAATTTGCTGATATTTCATTTGTTATCATATTATTTTCTAATTTAATTCGCTATTGTGTGATATTTTGCTCATTAATACCAGTATAAACCTACATTATACCATTCCAAAGTAAATAACAGTATTAATTAGATTATTTCTCTTATTCTGAATTTTTGCTTTACTTTTCTTGGTTTTTGTCTTATAAAGTTCCTGGTTTGTTAATAGAACTTTTTGTTTTTAGGTTTTACATTTTTAGAATGTTTAAAAACTATATAAAAAACCTTTTATCTGATTTCTATGAATAAGAATTTGCTTTTATATGATTTTTTTAAATATTTATTTTTCTCTATATAAATATAATTGATTTTGTGGTAGATATTTTAGATGGTTAGTTGTATGTTGTAATTAGTGATTAATACTTTTTGTGTCATATATATATATATATATATATGCGAGAGTTGTTCAATAAATCATTACAAAGTTATAAATACAAATTATTTTAGGTAGATTGGCTTTTTGAATATTATATCCGTTTAGTGATACACTTTTCCAAGCTCTTCTCTAACTTTTTAAAGCCACTTACAAAGTAAGATTTCAGAAAGGTTCTCAAAATAGGCATCAGTTTAAGCGATGATCAATTCGTTTGACGTTGTTTGCCAATTCAATTTTTTTAAATTTGGAGGTTTGTAGATAAAAAAATTCACTGGGTTCCAAAAACGGTGGATGTAGTAACAATTTGAACTATAAATTCCATGATTTTGGCCATAAAAACTGGACTTGTTTTAATAGAAGAGTATCTTTCAGAAGAGGACGTTTCTTCCTGGCTCCTTTCTTCACCCGGTACAATAATCTTATCTCCAGTCATTGTTTTCCCTCCTTTTTCCAAATAATATGTGTAGATTATTCCGTATATACCCCAAAAAACCATGGCTATCACCCTGCCAACCGATTTCACCATTTTTACTTTCTTCGGAGTTCGTTCCTTTCAAAAATGCACTGTTTTGACTGTTCCCTTTTCTGTGGAGTTATATATGGAAACAGAAACTCGCCAAGAATGTGACGAAGAAGCTTCAAAATAGCCTTAGATTTGATCACACGATTGTGCTTATTTTCCACTGATAGCATACGCGGAACCCATCTTGCCGAGATTTTATTCACACCCAATTTATTGTGTAAAATTAGAAACACTGTGCCTTGCGATATGACAGTGGCTTTAATATTTCGAGCACTTTGATTCTCGTCACTCAAAACCATGTCATGGGTTTCGTCAATCATTCCCGAAGGACTCACTTCCACTGACGTCCCGAACAACGTTAATATTTTGTAGATCTACGGCCGTATTTGAACTCATTTACCCAATAGTAAACTTTTGCGAACACAGGAATGATGTACTATAAACTTCATCCAATTCAGCTTTGATCACTTTCGTGTTAAACCTTTTATAAGTGTTTAATCACCGCTCAAAATTAACTTTTTCTATTTTTTTAAGTAAACACAAGTTTCTGGTTACAATCGACAATAAAAATGAAACAATGTGATGGAAATAACGGAAACTTAAATAGCTATTTAGTGAGTCATGATGTTTACTAAAAACAAACCCTTTTCAACACTACGAGTTCCATTTCTTGGATTTTTAGGACCTTGTACAACAACCCTTGTACATAATTTTGCTACATATTGTACTTGAGATTTAAAAAATATTTTGAGATGTTCGTTAAAAGTATTAAAATACGAAAATGGAAGCAAAACAGTCAAAACTTTTTTTCTCTTCGAGATAACGTTTGCTAGTTTTTTTTTATTCCGTATTATATTAAGATCCTATTATGATGAGCATGTATGTTTCTTTTTATTGTAAAAATAGAAAATAGTGGAAGACAATTAAAGATAAATGTTTAAAATTTCACGCACCCGAGAACTAATTACAGTTTTTGAGAGAATATGATGACTATTTTATTAAGTCATTTTATAATATATTTAGAGTTAGTTAAAACCAGAATTCCCTTGTTTCCAAATTACTTACCAGAAATCAAGTAGGTAGTTCATTGCAATCGAATGTTTCATAAGTATTATGCTGATTTCTTAATATTTTTATTGGTATATTTAAAGAAATTCAATAGTTTATTGAGAATAGCATTATCATAATTAAGGGAGACAATCGAAATAGCAATCTGTTCATCAAAGGGAGCGCAAACATCATGTCTATCATTCCAACAGAAAACTGTTCTGAACTACTTTCCCTATCTCCAAACATCAGGCAACTCTTCAGACATTTCTTTCCAAAAGGCACACTGCACTCAATTTTTTTTCCACCTGTCTGTCCATTTCTCATAGTTTATTTTTTGTTCTTTCTATTTTTTCTTATCTGTTCTCTGTACCATTTTTTTTTACTTCCTCATCATTCACACGCGGTGATTCTCTTTGCATTTTTATGCTGTTTCAATCCTTTAAATGGATTATTCTTCCATTGTGGAACCATCCGTTAAACGTTAGCCGGATTCCATAGCCGTTTCTTATTCTAAATTATACACTGACGTTGAATTTAATCATTAATACTCCAGACGAAGTATATAAGGAGTAATATTTGTCGTTGTTTCTTTCAAAAACCAATTAACAATCTAATTTTTTTCTGACCATCTATACATACCATGACATCATTTTGATATTCCAGTATCGTAT
Source organism: Nephila pilipes (assembly GCA_019974015.1). Lineage (NCBI taxonomy): Eukaryota > Metazoa > Arthropoda > Arachnida > Araneae > Nephilidae > Nephila > Nephila pilipes. The sequence continues at coordinate 95,262 of BMAW01025475.1, forward strand.
TATTAGATAAAAAAAAAAAAGAAATTCACTCCATTTCCATAAATCTATGGAACTGAAAATTTTAATCGCTTTAGTGTGAGTTTCTATTTTTTAATAAACAGTTTTTGTTAATTGAATCATTACAACTTGGTATATCTGTGTTGTGAATAATGAAAATTCTTGGCGAACTTTGTTTCATTTGACGACAAGAAATATCATTTTTGTTATGAATTTCCAATTCCAAAAGACATCAATAGCCCTCGTGTTACGTCTAAGTGTGACGTTATTAACAATCAATCAATCAACCGGAAACAAAACATTCTTAATATAATTATAAAACATTCTTATTTTGGTTATCAATTAATCAAGAGTTATATCTATAGTGAAAATTTTAATGGCAGTTTTATGGTTAATAAGGTAATCTACGGTTTCTATAAAAGAGATTACTTACTCAGAGGAATGTTAATAATGTTTAGTTTCAAAACAAAGGCTATAATATTTGAGGAAATCATTCTAGATAAATGAAAAGTTAATCCAACAAAAAAATGATGAATGATTGTATAAAATATCAAAGAAAGTATTTAAATCTATTTTAACTCTTTCATTTTTAGAAGTTAAGCAAAAAATAAATCACAAATTTTTTTTTGTGGTATTTTTTATATCAAGTTTTTTAAATTGAAATTATTCGAAAGCCAAGACACAGAAGTAAAGAGCTATTTAAATAATGATTTCTCCCAATAAAATTAATACCCTTTCAAATCATGTAAAATAAATGGATATATATGTATTTAAATATCAAAAAGAAATATAAAGAACTTTTTTTCCTTTCGCAGAAGCTTCATTTTCTTAAAAAAGATTTTTTTGCAAAGCTGAACATATTTTAATGAAATAATATATATAAAAAAAGTGAAGCAATAAGCTTCCACACATTTTTTTTATCAATTCTTATGTATTATTCATCAAAAATTACTTAAATTTGTATTTATTGTGGTGTAGTGTGATTAAATTGAATCATAATTTTTTTTTATTTTATTCATTTTGTAATAAGCTACCATTGCTTAACTTTTTGTTTGTAATTCTTAAACTATGTCTTTCAATTATATTTATCAAGAGCATCAAATTTTTACATAATAAACATTTTCATTTTTCAATATTTTCGCTCAATTTTTACCAATATAATTTTTGATGAAATTTTCGAACACATAGATGCGCTCAGTGAATACAATAGAAGCATCTTCGGTATTTTTCAAGTTTTCAATCATAAATCACTGACGCGGATAGAATTAAATAAAAATTATAATAGAATGTTGTGAGTAAGTTCTAAAAAAGTCTCAAATCTTATATAACGACCTGCAGAAACTACTATCCTATTCATTGAAAAGAAAATCTAGACTTAGGATAAAGATAAATGTGTCTCAAAGAAACGTGTGTCAGGTGATTTCAAAGGAAAATATTTTTTTTTTCTTTTCAAATATCTTAGATCCGAATAAAATGTCAAATAGAAAAACTCGGGAAATGTAAATTTAAGATTTGGTAAGTAATGGTGGTTTATTTACTTCAGTTTCATGAATTTGGTTAGTGGGTTATTTTAGATATAAATTTAAATTTATCAATCTAATTAGTTTTTAAAGTATCTGTTTAGCGTAGGAACTATTGTATTAATATTGAAAAAGATTCCTGTATAATTTTTCAGATGATTAAAAACTCAATAACTAATAGATCTTAAAGTTTATTTAAACAATTTATGAGCGAGGTGTTTTATGAATAAAAAATACTGAAAAATTAGTTTGTTTTCAAATAAATGATTAAACTAGAGTTATGAAAATAAGGATTTATACCAATATGTACTAGAGTATATAGGTATATTCAACCGCGTATAGGACTTACTTCTATCAAGAAATTTCTTAAAGTCTTTTTATAGTATTAATTCTGTATTTTCATTGTATTATATCATTACGAATATTAGTAATAAAATTTCCAAACGAAAAGAACACAATTGTTTATTTATTTGCTAAAATATCTAGTCCCTGTTAATATCAAAAAGTATAAATATAATAATAATATCTAGTTCAAAAAATATCTAATTGATCTTAGAAATTATTAAAACATTTGATGCCAGATTTCAAAAATATCATATGCTAATATTTATATAGATATTTAGCAAAAATTCGATTTTCTTAAAAAATAATTTTCTTCAAACCTATTTCAAATTATTATCTGCAAGTATAAGTATAATCTAACATTAAAATATTTGTAATTCAATTCCTACAAATTATAACAGGAAAAAAAGGAATTGTAGAAAGCTATCATCCCATACATGTAGACATATATATGAAATAATCATATTTTTAAGTGAAATCTCACTTCCTAACGAAGTAGGATTCCTGAAAAACCTTCTTGATTATAGAAAAACAAACTTAGTTTCTCAAATTATCATTATATTGTTCTGTAATGTTTTGCTTATAATTTTAATAAAAGGATGTGCAGTGTCTAATATATATAACTAATATATTTCTACCTCAAATAAATCCCTAACTTCTCGGCTATTTTTAAAAGCAAAGCGGCACTTCAATTAAGTTTCACTTGAATTCATAGCTTTTTTTCATTTTCATACATTTCAAATGGTAGCGAAAGATCTCGTATCATATCAAATAGTATTGAATTAACAATGCTTAACAGCAGAAACATATAATTTATACTTAATCATTAATCTTTATGATATTCATTTAACATAATCACAATGATTTCTTAATAGCTATAATAAATCGTTATTTTAATAGCTTGTTTCATTTAAAACGGTTCCATTAGCCTGCAACGATTTATTTAAGCGTCTTAATATTATTCAAAGAAAAACCAGAATATTTCTCAAGAGATTATATTGGTTCATGCACCTTAATACATAAACAGCTCGACCCAAAAATCCCCTTCAGCCTAATTTAATTTTAAAAGAATTCGATTCACGCAATTTATTAAACTTCTCCCGAAATAACTCCAACTTTCATAGAATTAATTAGTTTCTTTAGTCCTTTGTAAATCTCAACTTCATTCGGCTGGATTCTATTAAAATTAAATCTGCGTTTTGAAAAATTGTTTGTATTTAATAAGTTCATGCATGATTTGTGCAAAAATTAACTTTTTATTCTAAATGAATCACAAGCGAAATTCATAATAACATTTAAATTAAAAAGGTGCATCTTTTGCATTTTAAAACAGGTGGACTAAAACAGATAAAACTAAACTAAATACGAAATTGTAAAAATTTAAATAAATAGTTAAGAACTTAAAATTTTAATTTTAAATTTCTAACTGCGTTGACATTTTTGAATTTATTTAAATAGTAAAATAATCGTCATTACCAAATAATATATTGCATAAAAATTTTAAAAAAAGCTCCATTTTATCTTTACATTTCATTAATATTACATACTAGATTTTATTTAATTCTAATATTTTCAAAATTTCGTTTAAGAACTAAGAATGTCTTTTTAGATGTACTTTTTTATCATGTTTAAATTTTCTTTAAATTAGTTTTTCATTTCTGTAAATCATAATACAGCACAAAATTCGCGACATAACAAACCTTATACTAGACAAACATAACACTAGAAACAATCATTTTCCACAACCGATAGTATTGAATGTGATAAAAGGTTTTAACACAAAGATTTCATTTAATGATCTCTAAAGATGTTTTAATGTAGAATATATTCAATGGATACAAATAATATTAAGTATGTATTAAATCAAATTATCAACTTGTATTAAGTATGTATTAAATAAAATATCAATTCGACACTTACTTCGCAAATATATTGCTTTTAAAATAAAAATTTCTATTATATCTCTTCTTTAATCCAAATGAAACTCATAATAACTTGTTCGTTTCGAAATTAATTTCTGACCTCAATGTATTATTTAATGTGTTACCTTATGTGTTATTTAGTTAATGGGTTTTCTTAGTGTATTATATTAGCATATTTTCTTAATGTACGACTTAAATATGTTATTTTTGAATAACATAATATATGATAGGTCAAGTTACATCGATGTATAAATTAAGTCTACGAAACTATCATTTTGTCAAGTATTTTTTGAAATATTTATAGCAGTTTTCTTTCTTGCGTGCATTCTTATTATATTTCCTAACGAAAATTACCCAAAATGTTTGAAACTACTTTTATATTATAACCATAAAATATTGAGTTTTATGAACATAATAGGATGATATTAACCAAACATATAAAATTGTATGTACTATATATTAGCAGTTAGACTTATAAATTATTTACGAATCACATTAAATAATCAGAAAAGGCGAATATGTTTTAGGTTATATTATTCTACCGATGTCTCGGACTTTTTGTCCTTTTTTAATTATGTATATAGGTATCGAGCAATACTAGATCGGCCGAAATGGGTCATTCGACGTGAAACTTTATCCATAAATCAAGAACGTAGCATAAAATGTCTCCGGTACTTTCCTTTTGCTGACTGCAGTCGTATAGCAGATGTCGGCATTACTATAACAATCGATCTTTCTTCCATCTGTAATGGAATACAATTCATTTTACATTCGCCCAAACGTAGCCATCCATCAACCTTACATATAATTACAGTTTGCCAAAACGCAAAGACAATCACTGTAGCATACACCATTCGTTTCCAGAATCCTGTCTCCATCGCAAGATATTTCTTTTCGATTTTGGAAGAGTAACTAACGTTTCAGAATTGGAATTCTCCCAGTTGTACCCATTTCAGAATAAAAGATAACAAACATTTATGGATTTGCTAAATTGTGGTTATGTGTTCCTGGAGAAAAATTATTTCTTTACTACTAGCACAGAGATAAGTACTGAATATAAGAATGTTGTTTGTGGTTATACATGAAAACAATTTATATAAATGGAACGTTAAAAGCTTTATAAATTACTTAAGTCCAAGCTATATAGCTTTGATACATTTGGAATACATTTTATATAGTTTAAAAGCTTAGTTGTATTTTTTCTTGTAAAAGTTCTTCTTTCCTTCTCTCTCTTTCTTCACTTAAATACCAGAATATGTATTAGAAAGATGTAAAATGTACAAAATATAATAAAACAAAAAATAATTAATTAATTATTAAGTAAAATATCTTAATTAAAAGCTATTATTTATGCTGGAAATAGTCTTAGAAAGTTATGTGCAATAAACAGGTCTATCATAACATATAACGTGCTAATACTTTTGTATAATTTAATATCTAACACTATCATAATCATACATGTATAAAAACAATTAGAATTATAAGTATTTTTAAGTAAAAATTCATATTTTAAGAATTGTGACTCAATTATGAACACATAAATTTTAGAAAAAACTAAATCTTAGACATGACAATAATTATTTTTAAAAAATTGGAAATTCATGTTATAAATACATACTTTTCATAATAAAATTCATGTTATAAATAATATATATATTAAAAAGCTTACAACTTCAAAAAATGCTACATTCTCAAAAAAGTTTTGAATGCTTTAATAAACAATACTTATAACAAAAATACAACATTTTGAAACAATTTAATTTAACACAAAAAAGATATAAAAGATTAAGCATATATATATATATATATATATATATATATACTAAAAATAAATTAAATAATGTATTAAGGTGTAGAAAGAAATTAAAAGATGAAACTCTATTTTAAAGTAATGTAACATGGAAGCAATTTTTAAATGTCGCATTATATTTATATCTAATTATAACCTATAACCCGGCCCTATCTAACTATAACCCGGCACTTCACGAACTCACTCTAACACCGTTTGAGAAAATTGGGAACATTCCTGTATAGCACGGTGCTTTTATAGCGCTGACTCCCTCTAACAATCATCCGTTTTAAAAACTATTCCACCAGAGAAATAAAATCAATGAAATTAAATAATTGTAAGGAAAATGCAACCGAAATCAATTGAAAGAGAATCTTTGATCGAGGCAGCAGAAAACAAAATAGATGCAATAGCATAAGTTGTTAAGTCTCTAGAAGGGGACGGGTTTGACGATATAATTGCAAGAGATATCCAATATTTACTGGTGAAAGAAATTGATGAAGTAGGTTTAGTAGAAATGATATCCGGAATCCAAAATAACTCAGAGGATTATAGCATAGGTGAAGACGAAAAGGTTCAAGAATTTACTCTACAAAGTGTAAAGAAAGATCTAAGTTTAGGAGAACAGTTAGTCATATTTTCTTTAATGAAGATCCTTAAAATGAAAGGAACTCAAAATTTTAAAAATAAACACAAATGATAAGCACCATGTTTCGAAATTTGTGAAGATCTTCTAGCTAAAAGCAAGCAATATAAAATAATAGATTTTTTTTCAAAAGGTAAAGTATGGATCTGAAGGTAATGCAGAAAAATGATCAAAGGACGAGGATATCCTGCCAAAAAGAAAAATTATCTTGAAAATCTATCTATATCTTGCCAAAATCCTCTGTTATTAGCTCTTAGGACGAAGAGAACATTGTTTAATTCATATTAATATGTACCACTTCTTAATAAAATTTCAATAAAGATATTTATCTTAACTATAAGAATATGATAGCACGTGCGTTTTATTTGGGAACTTAAATCTCCAATTTTATACTACTCTTCGTTTCATGTAGCACGGATTCGTATAAATTTGCTTTTAATTCATTTATGCTTTTAATTTTTCAATGTCTTCTAAACTTTATTCAGCGAAAATTCTTTTATTTCTCCATTTTAGTTTAGTTTAGTTTACATTAACATTGCACTAGAAGCAACACGAGGGCTATTGGTGACGGACCTCGTAATTTTGAACTACGGTCAAGTGATGAGGACGACACCTAAGCTGGCACCCCCTCTCCTAACATCCACACCACGCCAACGGGAGGACTTTGGGCCCCGACAGATCTAACTGCATCATTTCTTTCTACCCCAGATTCTTTTTGTGAATAAATTTGATAAATTATCCATCAAACCTGACTTAAATTTAATGCACTTAGTGTTATCTGTAGTATCTTTAGTAGCGGGGGGAACACTTTCTTCAATTTGTAACCAGTAGTCCTCCCTAAAGCTACTGATGCTTAAGTTTGCTAGATGTTTTTCCGCGTAGTACAAACACCACATTACTTATATTCTTTAATTTATTACAGTCAATATTTTTTCAATGATTCTACTCTTTCTATCTTGGCACTAGATTATACTTAATATGATTATAAATCGTGCATGTTTTTATGAAATAAAATTAGTTCCACACTGCATGATATTCTCATTTCCCAATGATTAAAATTGATACGTGATTATAATGAAAGCATGACTATATAATAATGTAAGAATTAGTAAATGTAATATAAGAGTGTCATATTTAAATAATAGACTTAATGAATTTAAATATTCTAAATTGTACTGCTTAAAAATGCATTCTTGTCCTACTTCAATATGAATCAAAACTCCAAACATTTGTTTATAAAACGGACGTATCATACAAATATCATCTAAATTTTCAAAAATATGAGTTCTAGTGACTTCCTTTTAAATGAAGTTATTACAATGTTTCTCAGAGTTTTCAGAAATATCAAAACTATGACTTTCATATGATTTTTATATTTATGCATTGTAAATATTTTTTCGAATATTTAATAAATACCTAATTAAATATAATTTTCTCTATAATTTAATGGATATAGTGCAGCGAAAGCTCATGAACAAATAAAAAAGTTTGATTCATTCAACTTAGATATTGCTTCAATTCATATTAGTTCGTTTTATATGTTATTGTTCAGTTACTTCCTTTTATGTTGAAAAATTTCTCAGTTGTATGTAAATTACAAGATTACAAATAAATAATAAATATAACTTCGTGATGGAGATTTATAAGAAAAGGAAATGGGCCGGATATCATAAAGAAGGAGATAAATTGCACACATGTATAAATGGGTCTTTCTTTTCTGAATAGAGTTTTTTTTTATTCCCATATTAGGGAGTTTTATTTATGAAAATATATTGGTCAACAAAAGATATTTCGTTTTCGTACAGCCGCAGGATATCATTCTAAATCACTTTTTAAAATAAAATGCAAAATGCGTGTAATCTGTTTAATATGATTTAATTTCTTCAAACAGATTCACAATAGTTTCAAATTGAATAGTAGTCTTCTGATTGAAGTAATAGTGTGAAGTATGGATTAATATACGTAAAGATTTATTTTACTTTCCTTTTAAGGCAGTAATAGTTAGTTACAATAAGAAAAAAATCGATTCAATTTAACAATTTTTAAGTGGTTTAATAATCAGGTCTTTTTTAATTTTAATATGTGAAAAGAAAATTATTGACCAATATTTTAGCATTTGCTTTAGTATTGATGTTTAAATGAATAATTCATTTTTTATAGCATAATTGCTCGTTTTATTTTTTGGCGGTCAAATTTGGCATTGTTTTTGTCCAGAAAAAGCCATATTTTGAGAAGAAAAATCTTAGAACAGGATTTAAATTGTGTGGAGGGTATGATAGTGGAGTTAATTATCCCGAATTTTTACAAGGAAGATTTGAATAATAATTACTTTAAATAATTTATCACCTTTTGTGGCTAAATCGGTTATTTACGAAATTTTGCGTAGAACTTTTTTCACACTTTTCTTTACACCAAAAAGAAGTAGTTGGTATATTAAGATTGTTATAATACGTATTATTGTGGAAGTTACTTAAAATTTTGTAACGAAATTATTCTCTTAGTTAGATGGTGAAGAGTGTTTTATCAGACTTATTAATTACAATAAATAATTCCTATTTTTCAAGAAAGGCAATTTTCTCAGGTTAGCAAATATTTAGTTTAACTGAGAAAAAATGTAATAACTATGGATTATGAATACAATTCATGCATCCCAATTTAATTCTGAAGATATTTCACTCTGAAAGATATAAGAGATCAAATAATTAATATACAAACTGGCTTTATTAAGAAAACGGATGTCGAATCATAAGACATAAGCATCAATTGCGAAAATGATTGAAAGAAACGGTATACCCTTAATGACTTTTGTAATTATCATATTTGTTGCACAAAATTTATATCATTGTCAATTGTCTCAAAAGGAAACAAAGGAACATGTAAATTAATTAACTTCTTAATTAATATTGTTTGTTAATTTCTATAAAAGAGAAAATTTTACCTAGGGTGCCTGTTAATTTATGCAACTGAGAGAGGTGTAAACCTCTCTCAGTCATTGTAAAATCGTAAAATTACACAATTTTTTCAGTTTTATAAATTTCTGTGTAAAAGTTTCTGAATTAAAAGACTTGCAAATGAATCAACGCTAAATGATTGCTTGAAACGTTCGATAATATAAACGTTTCTTTTGATCATTTTTCAAAATTTTTAACTCAACTTTAAAATTTACTTCCAATTCAAAAGTAATTTGTAGAATCAAACAAGTGAATAATAATACAAAATATCTGAATTATTAAATTCAATTACAAACAAAATGAATAATAAAATACAAAACTGCTCAAAATTTCTAAACTGTTAAGTCTTGTAAACATTAAAACCAAAATTCCTTACATTATTTTAAGCAACTTAAAAAAATATGAAGAAATGTTTCTGATTCCTTAACAAACCGCTTTAAAATACTGTATATGTAGATTATTAAGTTTTATTATTAATCTGTTTATCATGCGGTGTTTGAAAACGAATAAAGTTTGAATATATATAATTTTGAATTAACAAGCCTTACTTTCAAAAATGCATTTTATTGTATTAAAAATTAATTAATTCAAATATTCATGTTAAAACTAATTAGGAAAAATTTCATTAAAAAATTATGACAAGAACATATATATTAAATATTGTATAGGTTTATTCATTGTATATATGAGTATTTGGATTTTTCAGTGTTACATAAATGCCTCGAAAAATAATGACTGGATTCGGATAAAATTTGAAAAAAAATCATAGGCTATTTGGAATATATTCTATTTCATACAACAACAAAAGTCATTCTCTCTATATATTTATAAACTTTAATTTATATAGTTGATTAAAACTACCAAGTAGTCAACTGAGTAGTATACATTTGAGTTTTTATAATTTTATTAAACTTATGCTATTAATAAGGTTGCTAGTTTTGCCCATCTGGGATGATAATTATACGAAAATTATAACAGTGTTCCCTTTTTTTTTAAAATTGTGTAATGATTAAAGCATCTTCAAGATGTTCTCATAAACTGATACACAAAATAAAATAACTTAAAATTAATTTACTTTATTTTACATGCATTTGAATTTTTGTAAAATATATTAGTCTCATTTCTTGCATTCGATTGTTCAAAGAAATTGCATTGATACCAGTACTGTGTCAACTAATTATCAACAAGTTCATTTAATTTCGAATATCTTTACAATCTTGCATAAAAATAAAATATAAATTAACTCGCAACAATCTATAATTTAAGAACAAATTTAATAACATTCTAATAATAAAAAAAAAACATTTTCTTGGCCGGTTTTAAGCAACTAAGATTAATGTCAATAACTATTCTTAATTTGAAACTTAATATTTTTTCTTACTTTCTATCAAGAATGCATTCAATCATGTTTATTTATTCACAAAAACACTCTACTTTCTGAAAAATAGATGGTAAAATATATCTTAGGGGAATGGAAGTGAAAAAAATCATTATCAAAAGAAAGACAATACAGACCATTGCATTCGATCTAATTGTATAGAGACGAGAACAAAATTATACCCTTTACGCGGATAAAAACATCGATCATATGCCATCTTACAAAGAAATAAAATCATCTGATTAGCTCAAGATTTAGTTTACAATTGATTAACTATAATTTTGCAACTATAAATTCCTTTTTTATAAATTAAAGTAACGAAAGTGTGGTAAATGTTTTAAATTTCTTTCGTAATAATTCATTATGAGTATGTTGCACTAAAACAAAAAAGTTATATTCAGCGTTTTTTTTTTTTTTTGTTGAAAATGCTTATATATAGTATGCTCATCCAGCGAAAGGTTTTAATTCATTTCGCAAAACGGATGGATTTTAAGTATTTGTTATACTTGTAAGTAGGATTTAAAACTTTAACTCTGTAAACAGAAGCTACTATTTTAATATGCTCACTCTGAAGTGAATAATTATGTATTTTGAAAAAGCAAAAGAAAAAAAATATTTTATAAAGTTTTTTGACTTCATTTAAAGTACCATATCTATCATATTACTTCTGATTGATTTTGTATTTGTCGTTTATTATGCAAAAAAGAATTTCTACTTGTATTTCATTAATATGTCTTTCCAATCATGATCAACGATTGTTAAGGAAATATGTAGCATTCAGAGACGTAATTAAATTTAAGAATAAAATAGAATACTTAAAATGCTTCTTATCTCGCATGAGTCTTATAATTCCCTTAAGAATACAAATAATATTTTATTTCGTTTTTCTCCTCCTTCCTTTGTGTCACTAAATATTTCAGAATTTGAACAGAAATAAAATAAAATAACTAAAGTTGTAGAGAATGGTCTTGAAGAAAACTTTTATAATTTCATTTTGTTTTTAATTGCCTTGGAAAACAAAACTTAGTAATCTCATAGGAGTAATGGAAACACAACACTTGTTTCCTCTAATTTAATTATTTTTCTAGAAATTATGCATTTCAAGAAACGTGAAAAACTATACTAAAAAAATACACTGTTGTCTTTTTTAAAGAAAAAATGCAATACTTAATATATAATCATAATATTTACTGAAAACAAATTAATTTTTCACCTCATTTAGACTAAGAAGGAAAACACCATTTCTCAAGAAATGTTATTTCTTCTGAATACATAGCTCTCCAATTTTAGAATTCTTTATTTAATTCATCTATTTTGATTATTTTTACGTTCAAAAATACAGAAATGAAAAATGCATGAACAATAACTCATAACATCAAACATGATTAATACTTTGGTTTTATACGCTTATTTTTTACAATATCCATCTTATAAAAAATTCCAACTTATACACATTACGCTTACACAATCATTTGTCTGTCTGTTCATTTCCCTCTACGCATGCAAAATTGCAAGCTTGGAATTTCCTTCAGTTTTTACCGTCAAATTAAACTGAAAGCGAAGGTTAAACATAATTTATTGTCCGAAACCTAAACTACATAGGAAATTAGAGAATTTTTCTAATTTTCAAAAAACGGAAATGTAAATTTTTTTCTCTCTCTGTCTCTGGTAGTTGGCAAAACGTAATCATCGGATAAAATGCGCGTGTCAGACTTAAGTATCTGTGAAAGCAAAAGCTTTAAATGGTATTTTGGAAAATAATTCGAAATAAAAAAAATAAATTGAACTAGTATGAAACATTTATTTAATCTTTGTGTAATACGAAAAGTAGAAATTGCTGTTCGTGCATGCCTAAAAGTAGAAAATGTCTAGTATGGTAGAATCCGTGCGAAAATCTCCCGAATTTCAATTCTGTTACTTATACGTTGGTTACCTGAGTAGATTTTTCAGAGGAATGCTACAAATTGTCTTTTTAGATATCGGAAGAGGTGACTGTTATTATCAGCATCATGCTTCATAAACAGCAATCCATTGTTATTCTAGAAATGTTTGAGGTGGAAATTTAAATATTGAATAATTCATATCAATCATGGTATTTTACTGGAGAAACAAAAAATAATCCATGTATAAAGATATTTATTTAAGTTTTAAAATATCATATTTGAGAATATTTACAGAAAATATAATATATTATTTACTTAAATGCATTCTAATAAAAAAAAAATGAATATATGAATATGACCATTAACGTCCTTTGTTTTTGGAAAATATTATGTTGTTAAAGTCCTGAATTATCGGTATTTTCTCATAGTTCCAGTGTTTCAAAATTTTTTCAATCGAACTGTTAAATCCAAATGTTGTTTTTAATTTCTATAAAAAGTTTTGAAATGATAAAATGTTTTGTCTGTCTAATAATAGTTCTATTTTTAAAACAAAAATGCACAAATACTCGTTAAAAATCGTCATTTTAAAATTAATCTGTTTTTCGTTTTAATTTCTGCTGGCAAATAAACTAAGTATAGTTTTCTAAAGTTTTTTTTAGAAATACCAATATTATTTAGTGAAACATTATTACATATAAAAACTATAAACGATGTATGTATTTCCCCCTTATCGCTTATATGTATCCAAATATTACGTAATATCAAACTTATATCTAAAATACAAGCTATTTACTATAACTTTCATAAATTTTAGAATAATCATTTGGATGCAGAATTTCTATTAAATTTTATTAAGAGATAACTAAAATATAAGAATTATAAATTTTAGTTTTTTTAGCTTTAAAAATTTATTTTAAATTTTGTGTTTATTTTGTTTTCAAATATTGTTTTTATTTCTAATTTTATTTTATCTATTTTTCCCTTTTAGCCAGTTTAAATCCTGTAAAATATATTTGCAATAGTACTCTTTCTCTCTGATAGAGAAGACAGCTACATTTCCAATTATAACAACGTGGTAAATATATTTGTTTATTTGTATGGAATTTTTTGTTAGAAAGTTTTTGTCTCGAGTAATTTTTTTAAATCTCTTTTATTCTTAACGTTTAAATATTGAAATGTTCTTTATCTATTTTCTTTGGTTAAGTTTGGGTATTTCTATTGATCTTTATATTGTTATTTGATTTCTTATATTGTAATGTATTCTTAAATATTTGGTATTATTCGAATTTAATGAGATTTTTATATTTTATTATAATATTTTTCTGTAGATGAATGTTGAGCCTATAAAACATGTTAAGATTTTTTAATCTGTCATAAGCCAGATTCAGAATTTTCAACTGTTATATTTCATTTAGATTATGATTTTGTTGTTATTTTCAATGGTTTTAATGCCTAAGTCAGTATTTCTTTTCATAATTTGAAGTTTATCTTCATGTTTTGGTCATGTATTTTTTCAAGTATTTGGTTTCTTACTTAATTATTTTATGTGGTGTTATTTTCCTTAGTTTCTTATTTTTTAGGTTTCTCAATGATGAAAAATGTCTATATTTTCTTATTCTTTTTACAATCTAAAACTTTTATTTGTTAATTTTCATTGTAATTTTAAGAAATTTTACTTAGTTTTATTTTAAGTTTCATTAATTTCTTTTAATTTACTTCAACTATTTTGTTATGTTAAAGAATTATTATATTACTTTCATATATACATATAAATATATATGAATACAGTTAAGTGAATTATAACTCCGATGAGTAAAGGAAACAAATGGATTAGATTTAATATCGTAACATCTGTCACTGTTAGTTGGTATGGACATCATATTAATGAATCAATATTACATGAGAACAATCGAAATAGCATACGAATCGTATTTTCCTTTATCTTCAATAGATATTGCACCAATATTCATATTATCAATAAAACTCCAGTAAATAATAGTAAAACTGATAAAGACTTAATTATTAATTTTCTTTATTCTAATGTTTTATCTTCGTTATAGTTCTAAGCAAGACTTCGATCAAAATAAATTTTAATTAAATTTATAAACAGTAATTTAATTTTTATTTAATTTAACTTATACATCAATAGAGACTATTAAGGCTTCTCGTGTACTAAAAATTGCTAGAAAACTTCAATTTCTTGTCTTGTTGCTATTTGATATCTTATTTGATTTTTGATTAGTCAATAAAAAAAGTGTTCAACAAACATTACGTTGACAAACTTTAGTTACCAATACGGAACACAGTGCTTAAAAGGGTCACTTCAGACGTACAGAATCAATACTGACCACCCTAATCATTTCGCTCTAGTTCCACAAGTGCTCTTTTTTTATTTACTTTTTATAGGCGATCCGTGATCACGCTGGGTACCTTTGACTGCCTCTCAATTCAATCCTACCTTCTCAACCGAGGGGGTCCAGTGTTTAATGATTTCCGATACACTCCATTACAGGTAAATGTGACCAATACGAAGTAAAAAAATGAGAGTAGTCACAAAGAAAAAGAAACAGGAGAAAGATATAGAGTAGTGGATATCGTCATTGACTTGCCATTGGATTCGGTGAAGCGTAAACCAATTCTTCTAACTGAAACCGATGAGAAAAACAATCGATATAGTTTCATAAATCAATGTGATACGGGAAGACTGTATTTTCTTCTGCCAGAGAATTATTTTTATTAAATATATAGGTTAAAATTGTGTAATGAAGAGTGAAATGAACAATTTAAGAGTACGATTGACCAATGATTTTGACAGGCAATGAAATGTTTTAGTAACATTTAGAAATATGAAACTAGTTATTCAAATTAGTTCAATAAATTTTATAAGCAAGCTAAACATTTTAAATCAAAGCTTTGTGGCTTATAAGGATATAAGGTCAGTTAAAGTAAGTTATAATTATATGATTTTTTACTACAATAATTTGAGAGTTTTTTTTTGTTTAAATTTGTCTTTAATTTGTAAAACTGAGATCTTGAAAATGAGAGATTTGAAATGAATGTCTTAGCCTAGATTAGGTTAAAACATTTCTCTCAAAAAAATAATAGAAACTCTTTTAATTTCTTAAAAAGGAGGATTCGAAAGAAATAGTAAACTTTTTAAGAACAAATTAATTTATTTTATTCAAATACTTTGGTAAAATTTCCCACAAAAATTTTAAATGTTGCTTTATGTTTCTTTTAAGGTCTATACAAGCAAAATAATTCGTCTTGATCGTAAACATATTCATAATATTCATGTATTGTCATTTAAAATACAATATATCTACTAAAAATAGCTCTTTAAGAAATAAACTACTACTAAATAAAGCTCATAAAAGCAACTGAAATGCAGAATAAAATACATATAATTACTTTGGTTTAGCAACGTTTAACATTTTAAAATTTTTTTCTAGATAGTTGTTTCATATTATGAGGAACTCTAGTTTATGGGTTAAATATAATTCGAGAAAAAGACAGAGAGAGAAAGCCGGTTGTTATTTTAGTACCTTTGTTACAAAATGAGGAAGTCGATAAGGGGTTGATTTACCTCTGGCGTGGATACGAGCAGTCACCTGAAGTAGAATAGAATTTTAAATTTCTTTGCTAGAGTCCTGCAAGATTGTTTGCCAAATTATCTCCAACGAAGGGCTGAATCAGTAAAATTTTGGGAGAATTGATGGCGACTTCCCATAACGCCCCAACTACGAAGACAACACCATGAGACCTAACTATCCAAAGACGCATTTGGCAAGCTTGTAGCTATTATTTATAAAAGTAAATAATGATATATGTGTGGCTGAATATTATCTTGTTGAAAGGTGGGTTCGGGGCATCCAAAGAAACAGGCGCACTATGAGTCATAGAATTTTGTCTGTGCTTCTCGGTGTTGTGTGATAGGATTGACTAGCAAATGGATCAGTCTGTGAAATAAAATTTTTCCATAACGGCTTGTTGTGAACCAAAAATCTATGTTTGAACTGATCAATACACCACTTACCCCTCTTGTTTGACCACTGTCAAATTCGACTTCATAGTTCTGTCTCGATCAGCTTAAAACTTCAAATAATCATAAATAACTAGTTCCGTTTCAATGATTATTTGAAGTTTTGACAAAGTCTCCTGAGACAATATAAGTATCTTATGTATATTGTTTTTACCATCATATGCCACATAGTCTCACAATAGGGCATTATAATCTGGGGTGTATTTCCTTTGATATTCGGATGTCTTTGACAGTCACTCGTAGTAAACTTAGAGAACAGTTGTATGTAGACAAAATTCATTGCCAGGTGTACTGCCATTTCTTTTGTGCCATACTAAACTTACTTTCTTACTAGATAATGCCAGGCCATACACGAGACGTCTTATTACGAATTGTCTTCAGTTATATGAACACTTTCTAAACTAGAAAGGTCATCTCATCTTTTTTCTATAGATTACATTTGGAATTTGATAAGAAGAACTTATACAGCTATCTCAAAGTTTTTCCATTTCAGCCACACAGGTGGAGTCATTTTGGAGAGAAATTTCGTCGGACCCCATTCGGGAGCTTTGTCAGCTTATGCCACACCACCGATGTGGGAAGGGGGCATACACAGACAAAATAACATACATGAACAAGAGATACATAACATACATGAACCTAACAAAGTTAAAAGAGTTTTTTCTGCTGTTTTACTTCAAAGTTCTTTGCCGTATCAAAACAGAAGACTTAATTATCTATAGTATTATAACTTTTTAGTTCTGAGTTTGATTTAATACTTGAGTTAACAATTTGCTTATTTTAGGTTATGTACCAAGTAAACCTGAATACTAAATGAAGTAAGCACGATTAAGTCTTGAAATGTTTTTTTAAAAAAAGCATTGTACATTCCTCGTTGATTTTGTATCCCACTGGATCCTGGATATTCCACTATTCCTAGATGCACCCCCGTACGTGGGTGACAGCTTGTATCCAGGCCAAAAATAAACAAATGTCATCCTTATCTTATACCAATCGAATTGTGGAAAAAATAATTCAATTGTTCTGAAGTTGCAATAGGTTTTTTTTTTTTTTTGCTATGAAAGTTTATCCCATCTACTAATTAATCTTGATAATTATGTTATATTTACATTGTGTTTCGCTTTTTATGGCTTAAAATGTGATAGTGTATGTATATATCTAAGTTACATAAGTGTTATAACAAATTGGCAAAATGAAGATGTGAAAATATACTACTATTTTGATTTATAAAATAACAAAAAATGTAGATAAATATTTTGTGTGCAGTAAAACTCAATAAAAAATATGATTTTTTTTCTAATGAAATTTTTAAAGAAAGAAATTAAATAAAATAAAAATACATCATAATATTTAGCTCAAATGAAATCAATATAATACTCAACTTTAAAAGAAAAACATCTGCAATTACAAAACAAGGTCTACATAAGTGTTATTACAAATTGGCCTAAGAATTTTAGAATTCCTAAAATGCCTAGAAACATTTAATACAACCTTTAATCAAAGAGAAACTCCGATTCAGTATAGTTAAAGTATTACTCTATTCCGAATAAAGAAAATTCGAATTAATTTACATTTGAACAAGTGATAGAAGTTTTCAATAGAAACTCTTTGTACGATGTAAAAAAAAATCGAAGGATTTATGAGATTTTAAATAAGTTTCAGGGGCTGAAAGAAAAGAGCGATTTCATATTTAATCAAACTGGATCAAAAATTTAATCATATCATTATTTTACGTAATACTGCAAATTTAATTGAAGTATTAAAACTTAGTAAGATGCTTCGAAAATAATCTTTTCCTTACACATTTTGCTTCTTATACTATAAATTTAAAAATGTTTTTTTACTGCTGACAAGACTGACAAGGCTTCTCAAATACTTCTTCTTTTTTTATTCTCGCAAAAAAAGGACTTCCAATTAGCGACATCCGATTTTTGTTTTTGTTATTAGCGATTTCTTTATTTAGAGATTTTTTATGCATATTATTTCAAGTATTTCACTTTTTATGCATTTATTTCAAGCTTTGATTCAAAAAAGCAATCATTTATAAAAGCCTTCAAAATTACTATACATTACAACATCACTTTATGTTTCAGAAACAGAATAAATTTATTACTCATTTATTTTCTTGCACTTTACATATATATTATTTCAACAATCTTGACAGCCTGTCGGCTTTTAAAAAATTTAATACTTTTAAAAAGAATTACAATAAAAATACTTTTAATTTATCCCAAAAGGTTGCCAAATAACACGGAAAATTAAAAATTTTCTGCCATTTTCAGATAGATTATGTTCAGATTGAACAGAATTTCAATTTTGCATTTAGTTTTACAATTAGCTTAGTCAACAACAAAACTCACAAACATGCTTATTAAGCGTGTGTGAACGTGGGTATAATGCATAAACGTTTTGTATACACATAGCATCACTTGATATGTGTTATCTATCTTTATCACATAGGTGATCCCCTTTTATTTACCTGTAAAATGGGTACCACTAGAATTTCTATTTCATTTTTGTACAAAATTCTATTCATGGCGTCTTGTATTCAACATGATGGTAAAACCCTTACAGAAAAACACTTTCACATCTTAACATATCCGCCTCCATGTCTTAGGGATATTTTTGTCTTTGAAAGCTGTTAAGAATAATCTAAAGAATAGAAGAAAAAGTGCTCTCTCTCTCTGTATTCAAGAAAGAGAAAGAGAGAGAGTCCAAATACTCCAGAAGCAAAGATGAAATTTTTCTCAGCTTTCAATCTTAAATCTGTCGGAGTTCAAAGTCCTCCCCAAAGCATGGTGTGGCAGTTTGGAGAATAAGGTCACTCGTATAACGTTAAGAAAATCGCAATCACACAATCCCAAATATATATATATATATATATATAAAACAAGAACTAGAATTATTCTCAGAACAATTACTTTTATCTGAAAAAAATATTTCTACTAGACTCTAACATTCCTTGAAAATAATTTCAATTATATATTATATAAAAGTCAACTATATTGCAATTCTGACCATCTGGAACAGTAAAAAAAATATCAAAATGTATTAACAAATAAAATATGCCTTTTCCTCTTTAGATGTAAAATGATATAAATAAATTTTACACTGCTTATCATCAATTGTAAGAATAACAAACACACTAACTAATTTTCTATTCGAATTCCAT
>BMAW01025475.1:119720-166803 GCA_019974015.1 Nephila pilipes
TAACAACACATCGACATGCGTTCAGTTACGTGTGCTCTCTTTTCTTTCCTACATGGTGAGTTGCGACAGACAGAGAAATAGTAAGTTGCTTCAAATCATTCATTAGTGGTTTTCAACATTACTTTTATTAAACATTTTATGTGTTTATATATTAAAATATAGATACATTTGAATAATATTCGCTATTGAACTAATTAAAGTGCTCCCCATTAAGTTGGACCTAAAAATAAATATCTCGAAATGACGCACAAAGTACATACATGTTTGAAAGAACAGGAAAGTATTGGAAAATGAAAAGAATTCAAAATTCTAAAATTGGCAAAAATAAAGATTATAAAATAATACTACTACAATAAATTCAAAATTTTCTTTGAATTGGAAACTTTAAATCAAGATTTCGTAGCTAACGATGAGTTCAGATGATATTTAATTATACCTAACATTCTAAATTAGATTAAGGCTATTAATTGACCTCTTAAATTTACTACTCTTAATAATATATTTTTGAAATCTTTGATAGGAGACAAAATTTTCCAAAATCAAAAAGATTTTAAAATGCCAAATGTATAATAAACTGATCTAAAATTTAAAAATAATATGAATAAGTATGCATTTCTTTCGATTGGGAGCTCCACCATTGGATTATATTAAAAATATATGCTACTGATTCAATAATTAAAGGTCTTATATCAAATATATGGTTACTGATTATTTTGGATATTGTATGACATTTAATATTCAATTGATGAATTTTATTCATATAATACATTAGTTACTAACCATTAAAAGTCATGGGCAGTTTTATAATATTTCTTAATATTTAGCCCTTGAAGCTTAACTTTGAGAAATTTTCCTTTTCTGCAAAGTGTTTCTCACTTTTCTGTTTTCTTTTATTAATGTATTTAAGACTTAATTACAATAGTTTAAATTGAAGCATGAATAAAATATTAGTTAATGTGTTTTATTCCTACAACTGATTATAAGGTGTATAATTATTTTAACATTCTATACCTAAAGATGTAAAATTTCTCTTATTATTAACAAATTTGTTTGTTCTTTACTTTCAGGATTGGAGTTACACAATATAGTTGAATTTATGATAATATAATTTAAATTATTTTGGTATATTTAGAATCTCTCTAGAAGGAATATTTTTCAAATAAAAGTAATTGTTCTGAGAATATTTAAGTTCTTATAATATAGGTTGCATTTTCGTTTACGAGGATCGATCCTCAAGTTTAGAAATTTTCCTTTAATACGTACTTTTACACTGATAACAAAAGTTATATTAAATTTTACTGTATAAGGAAAATACTATTTGTAACAAATTCATGTTGAAATTATGGTTGTTTGAATAAATGTCAAACATATTAAAATACTTCTGTAAGTTAAGGAATAATATTTTCTTCTGATAATAAATTTTGTTTCTACTTGAGCATATTTGGTATTTATAAATTCTCTATGATGGAATATTCTTCCAGGTTCAAAATATTTTAACACAATTTTCTTAATATTACTATAAGACAAATCTTTTAAAAGTTATTATGTTTTTAAAACGTTTCACCTTCAATTGTACAATTCTAATTATTTGATTTGAAAGTGGATACTATAGAGCTAAGTTTGATGTAAATTTTATACCTTTTATGCAAAACACAGATGACAAAAACTATTGACTTTAAACAAGTAAGAAATATTTTATTTGAATTTAAATTATTTATGATAACATAACAAAAATATTTCGAAATTTCTGAAAACTGGAGGACGAAAAATAACGAAATAGATGCTGATTTATAAAAGGATGCATAAAACGTGTTACTATAAAATTTGTTTGGGATTACTACTGTAAAGTTACAATATAGAATTGTTTGGAGATAAGAGAATATTGTACTGGAAAAACATCATTCATCATGAATAGTCTAATGAATTTTCCATTAAAACTGAATCCAAAAGTGACAACTTTTATAAAGAAACTTTCAACATTGTAAAAACTAGTTTTAAATCAGCTGTAGAAATTTCATGTATAAAATTGTCAGTTTTATAATATAATTCAATTCTTAAATAAACCCTTTGTATATGATATTATAAAGTAAGTAAAATATAATAATGTTAAGCACTTGTTTTATTTATTACAGTAAATTCATAATTTGGATGTTTTACCAATCATAATTTATAATTATTTGGCATATTGTCATGTTTATTTAGTTGTAAACAAATTTCAATTCATTTTTCAGAGTTAAATGTATCAAAATTTTTTAATTTGTAATCTCTATTATTAGAATAATATTAATAAACTAGTTTAAGGGGTGTTTCAGGAAAGCAATAGACACATATTTACTTTTCGATAGTTGTTGACAATAATTAAATATGAAAGAAAAATATCATTTACAATTTTTAACATTTTCTTTTCTTTAGTTCAAATTTTTCAGTCAATTTCTAGAGTAAAGTAAAAGTACGATTATTATTTTCAGCAAAATCTATGTAATAGATGAGAATTCGTAATCTATGATTTGAGATAAAATTATTTCGGGTCACACACACACACACACACACACACACACACACACACACACACACACACACACACACACACACACACACACGCGATACTGTAGGTACTAAGTGGAAATTACATTTATTTCTGTGAAATAATTTCTTGGAATTTAAAGTATAGTATCATTAATACATATTTTGTATGAAGATTATAAAAGCTAGTATAGTTTTTGCGCATTTTTTGCAGTAATATTTTCTGAAAATTCAAAAGGAAAAACCAAGAACTTTGTCTACGTGGTTTAAAAATGCGTCATTTTAACAATACAGGTATATTATTGAGTTTCCCATTTCTCAGAAATTTCTTCCCAATCTAAAAAAAGCATATCATTTAATTAAAAGAAGTTATTATAATTTAATATAATAAAGAAATATTTCATAAATAATAAATATAGCTCAAGAAAATACTTAAAATGTTTTAAATAATCCAAAATTTAATTTTTTGGAAGTGTCTCTGAATAACTTACTTGAGCAGACGAACAATAAAAATGTCTTCTTTCTTGTATCATTTGAAATGTTGATGACGTAAAATAATATTTCTTTATATTTATTTTCTAGTTTTACGTTGAAAGTTGAATTAGAAATTTCGTTTCATTTCCGTTATTTAAATTTTAATTAAGTAAGATCATATAAATAATCTATTTTCTTCAAGTAAAAAACTATTTTAAAGAACATTACTGTTTTTTACTGATTCTGAAAAGTAATTAAAGTTCTTAAAAGTAAGTTACTGACACTTAAAAGTAATAAAATGTATCTTACAGTACAATAAATTATTTTTAATTTTAGAAGAGTATCTAAATCTATGCAAAAGACAAGTTAATATATAGTTTTACCCAATTATTAAATGTGATAGATTTATATATTAAAAATATGAAAATAATGAAAAGAATAAAAAATTTAGAATATAGCAAGACAATAAGATGCAATATCAACTATACATTTCAATTAAAACAAACTATACAACAAGGTCAAAGATAAATTGTTTATACTTCTTATAATATATTATATATAGCGTAATATTTGTAAGATAATTCTATAGAATTATGCAGTTTATCGAAAGACTCTTTTTCAAAAGTTAAGAGTGCAAAATTTGTATTGAATTTCATAACATGAGCTTGAAGAATTATTCATACTCTCTCTAGATCTTACAACCTTATAAAATTTCATACATTTAGCATTTATTTTTTTAAATGTCCGATTCTGTCTGATACTGAAATAGAAAAATTGGTCATAAGTTGTAGATGATAAAATTAAACGTAATTTTTATATAATTGAACGAAGCTGAAGATTCTAAAAACGCAGTATGAAACAAAACATTATGCTTATACTGTGATTGTTTAACAAACCGAAGTTTTATAATTAAATATTTTCAAACAATTTAATCACACAATTATCAATGCCTACAGTAAGTTTGAAAATAATTTAAATAAGCTGACATAAGTTAATAGTTAAATCAAATTATTTTTATTCTTCCAGAAGTATTATAAAAGTTTAAAAAGATTTTTCCTTAAAAAAATATTTCAGAAAAGGAAAAAATACTGCCAAATAATAATTCTGCTCAATTTAAACAAAAGAAATAAAATTCTTTAAGAGACAAATGTTAGTGCTGATATTTGTTAAAAAAACTTTCAACAAATATTTAAATCATTACATATTTATAATTAATATGTATTCTTTAGTATCATAATTATATAGAATATGATCAAAAAAAATGCCTTTATAAATTATATTGAAAATTTTATGGAGTATGTTTAATTTTCATTGCTAACACGTCAATAGAAATTCATCTCAAAATTGATATTTTGTTCTTAAGACCAAACTTGGAGCGCAATTTCTGAATTTATATATGTAATGAATCAAAAATTATAATAACTTTAAATACGAGACATCAAAAGAGTTTCATATTATTGATTAAGAAATAAAATATTGTAGCTATATAACTCAAACAATCAGATGCATCTAAATTCAAAACGTTAAAGCAGGGATGAAAATTGCTCAATCTTTTTAAAGATTTATCGTCTTACTATTAATTTATTCAGCAGAATATATTTATAGCTTTTTTGACTTATGCTCGTATAATGAGTTCTCACGCGCATTTTTCTTGAACAAATCTCTGTTGTCCTTTACTGATGATTTGATATGAAAACAGCCTTGTGAAATAATCATATTATTTGAAAATCAGTCTTAATACATAAGTAGTAGTAAATAGGATAAAGTATATGTTGAGGGATTAAAGGTTGGTTGGTTAATTGATTTAATGGACATTCATTAGAAACAACACTAGGGCTATTGGTGACAGACCTCGTCATTTTGAAACTCGGTCAAGTGACGAAGACGGCACCTGAGCTAGCACCCCGTCTCCTAACTTCCACATCACATCAACGGGGGTACTTTGAACCTCAACAGATTTGACGTGCATCAAGAGCGGAACAAGGCATAACTCTTGTGGCATCAAGTCTCGAACCTGCGACTCGATGAAAACCACCGATCGCGAGTCAGCGACTATGACTACTAGACTATCGCTTTTAAGGAATTAAAGGAAATCGTAGAAACGCTACAGAGATTAGATGAAAAGTTTGAAAGTAATCAAAGTGCATCTATCCATTTGGATTCCGTGGTTAGAAGTATACTTAAATCGGATTCGTTTATTCAAAGTATACTTACATTGCATTCAAATGCTTGAAAACGTCTTTTTGAATTTGATCTAGATATTTAAAATCTACCATTTAGAATGTACAAGTAGATATTTCAATTATAATATTTAGCTGCACAGAGGTAAATGAATCACTTAACATACTCATTTTTTTTTAATATTGAGTATTCGAAAACTTGAATAAGTTTGTTAAACATTTTGGGTTTATCCTTATAGAGTAATTATGCCTCTTACTCACAACGAAGAAGATTTGTTCCATTCTTTTCAGGCATTACATTTAATTCAGAATCTCGTAAGGAAGCATCAATATCCAATAATATTAAAATTGTATAAAAGAATTACACTTAAAAGGGAGATGAGGTGGTTCAAATGCCATATTAGTCCTAATTTTGGTGCGAAATTAAAGCAATAAGAGGATAAAAATGTATTTTTCAAAATCTTTTAATCAATAGAAATTACTCGTTTTGAACAATATAGCGTGAAATACAGTGGTAACTGATAAAATACCTCAATATCCAATTTTTTGACATTAGCTTATGCAAATAATTATTTTGATTTCTAAATATATTATACTGAAGAAACATACAGATTTTAAATCAATTATTTTGTTTGATAAGAATGAAAATTATAAATAGTTTCATATGTGTCTAAAAAGAATTGCTATTAAAATGATTAATTCTGTAAAATATAGATTAAAAGAAAAAAATTATGTTTATTTTTGTTGATTACCTGAAATAGTCCTCACTTAGCAATAAAATGATATTGATTCAAAACTAAAACAAAATTGTTCAGTTTCTTAGCGTTTTCAATTTAATAAAGCAAAGTATTTATAAAAAAAAGTGTTTTATTTATCAATTTAAGCTCTTACTCGTGCGGCTGAAAAGTAAAGTTTACAAAAGAATTTAGCTGAAAAGTCAAAACTCTTCGTCACGCAAAGGATCTAGAAATTTTATATTATTAGATTAAAAACAGCTCTCCACTAAGAATGTTGGCTTCATAATACAGGATAGAATTTATTAAATTTTCGCGTGCTTCTAGTAAAATATTTGCACGAAGCATCTTAAATAATTATTTTATCGCCTCATGCATAAAGTATGAGCAATTGTATTCGATCTCAAGGCAAGTTTTTAAAGTCTATAACGTAGAAAATTTATTATTTTGTAACAGTAAAAGTGTATACTCAGCTGTAACGGAGTTATGCACAGAAAATGGGTTTCAAGACATATACAGCCTACTAATTTCATTAATATTATTTTTTAACTATCAAATTCTATGCAAATTGAAAGAATTGTAAATAGCTACAAATGTTACAACTGAAAATTATAAGCTATATCTGTATTAAAATTGCACACAAAAACAAAAAAAACTTTTACATGCAAAAAAAAAGAATTTTTTTCCATTCCATTTCTGTCCAAGAAATGCAGTTTGAAATTCTTTTGCAAGTACTATAAAAATAACTACAAATTTTTGAATTACTTTTATCGTAATAAAATAATATCTCCAAACGAAATTTTATCAAGAACTTGTCCAATATACTATAAAAAATAAACCAATATTTTAATTATATGTGAAAAACTAAATAAAAAGAAGAAGAAAATTCTAGTAGCTTAAATTTTCATCTGCCATTTGAATGGAAAGAGCATATGAGTCTCAGGTTGAAAATTAAATTACTAAATGAAGGTTGATATAAATTTTGAGGAAAAGACTCAAATATTTTTTCTACCTATCTAGGCTTTGCAAATTTTAGAATATAATGAATAATATTGAATATGTATGTTTCTTATTAGAGATAATAAAAAGCTCAATATCTTTAACATGGGAATTTTTGTCTCATTTACACGTATTCTTGATCATAACGTCTTTCGCACCTCAAACATTCTTCATCATAACTTTTCCATCCAATGAAACCATTTTCGACTTTTTCGGAAAAGATTCACCGAAAGCAATCCTATGTTTTGATTTTTGCTTGATGTTTGGCGCATAATGGTGAATACAGATATCACTGACGGTGGCAGCTCAATGTAAAATGACGACAACAGCTCAATGTGGCCGCAGTCAAATTTTATTCGGAAAAAAGTGACTACCAAATCCAAACTAACTTATGAATCAATGTCAAATTTTTTTCTGCTCTTTTCAACATATGATAGAACCCTGTCGTAACAACAATTTACCTTAATGATGCCATCTGTCTTCAAATACTAGTACTTTTTGAACCACCATTGTATCATACATATTACTTGAAATTTTATTTTCTTTAAAAAAAAATCTAAATATTCCTTCTTCATTTATATTAACATTAGTTTAAAATAAATTTAAATACTCTGGATAAATGGCAGGAATATTTATTATTATAAATTTGAAATAAAGTAACTTCATCTAAACATTTTAAAACTATTATAATCAAAAACTTATTCTCATAAAAATGTAAATAAAAATTAGCCAACAATTACTTATAAGCCAAATTTGTGTTATACCTATAATATGTTTACTAATATCTTCTTATCAAAAATGTGCTTAAGTTTCTTTCAAGACCAACATAACTAAGTATTTTTTTTCGTATGCAAAAACCTTATCAATATTAAATTTCTTATAAATCAGTTTTAGAACTGTAATAAGATCCTCTCTATAAGTAGAATAAAAGATCTTTAAAATCATAAATATGAATAGCATAAACCTGTTTGCTATTAATATATTTGAGTATATCAGCACTATATTTTTAATATTGACAGTAATCTTCAACATATCTATAAAGAGTATTTCTTAACCTGCAAGAGTATGTATTTAAACCAATATTTTTTGTTCTACATTTAACTAGACTTTTATGAAATTTTGATATTAAAAATGCCATATCACTTAAAACTACCAATATAAACACCAATTTTATTAAAAAAAATCAAAACTCTATTAAAACTTTATTTCTGACTATTGCCCACTACTCTAAAAAAATCATTATTCTCAAGATATTTATTAATTAAATTAACAAAGAACTTTTTGTATATATTATACATGATTATTAGGTACTTTGTCTATATAGGTAATAATAAATATTTCCAAGAGATTCACATAATAAATTTCTTAAATCCTTCATATAAATATCATCATTATTATTATGTACATTTCTAAATGTTTTTTTTTAAATATTATATGCTTAAAATGTCTTTAAACTTATTTAAGAGCTTCTAATGGAAGACATTAGTCAATCGCTAATTTTATAATAAAATTATCGATATATCCAAGCTAATTTGTACCGTAACTTGAAAACTATTTTTCGAAAGGCTAAGTATGAAATTAATACCATGAATCGTAATAACTCTTAATTTTTACCTTCATCAGTATCCAAATTACCTGTGATCATATGCTTATATTCCTTATTTATATACACTTTCTAAATATTGCGCAGTTGTTATTATTATAATTTTAAATAATTCGACACATTTTTATTATATTTGTTTGCGTGTGTGACCTAAATAAAAAAATCTAAATCTTGAGTTTATTATTTATTTTTCTCTATGTATATTTTCTCTTACTTTAAAGTAATCTGAAGCATTCATAAAAATTAAAATATTAGATAAAGTTGAATGTTGTTCTGTTACAGAAAATTGAAATTCATATTTCAAAAGCGAATTCTTAAATATCTCGAAATGAAAATTATGTAACTTAATCCTCTCCCAATAACCAAACATAAAAAAATATTTCTATTTACCATCAGCTATTTAAATTTGATTAAAATTGTTTCACACGTCAATGTATATCTCATTATCTTTTTTGTATTGGAGGGGAAGGGGAAACGCACACTCTCTCCTATTTTAAAACGCTTTCTTGAAAAAAGTTCGGTTTTGAATTTATTTGAGGAAAATATCAAACTGTACACAATTTCAGCTTTATATTTGTATTTAAAATAATCGAAAATTAAATATTATAGAAGTCCCTATATTATACTTCTTATATTATAAAACGTTAAATAAAATTACAAATTAAACTTCAATAATGTGGCAAAAGCTGTAGATAATTTGATATCACTCCATCAATTGCCTGACATTTGACTTTTAAAAATTCAAAAAAAGAATTGAAAACGATGACAGAGAATACTATGCTCTACCTAAGAATAATTGTGTAGATAATCTTTTGAACGAATTATATTAAGTTCATTCTAAATCAATGCGATTTACCAAAGAGCTTATATGCATAAGATTCGTAATGATGGGAATCGAGGAATCTAGGTGCATAAATTATGGTAGAAGTGGAATATAACCAGTCTAGATTAATCCAAATTTTGGTTGGGAATTCTTTTATTTTTAATATTATACTCCTGATTGTCTTCAAATTGTACATTCATCAAAAATATACTACACTTTTAATAAATTTCACAAAATCTCATAGTAGCCGAATAAAAATCTTGTTACTGTTAATAGTTCAAAGGGGACCAAAATATTGTATAAATTAGTTAACTTAAATAACAAGATAAATTAATAAAACTGGATATTTTTATGTGTGTGACATAATTCACTTGATTTATATATTAGATAGAAAATTGTCAATACATCTTATAATGAAATTTTATTCTTCTATCATTAGTTCCAAAGGTATGGGGGGAAATTATGATTGAGGCCAACATTGCGCAAACATTTTACAATATTCCTCACACTGTTTAACATTGCGTATTAAATGAATTGATAATAAACAACATTATAAATTTTTTTATTAACTAGTAAATTTCCCGCTATGCCTCTGCAATTTCCATTCAAAATTTTGATTTTGAATATCTCATTAGCCATTGGAGAAAATTACGCAATAATTTGGATTAAGCAGTTTCACGACAAAGAGAAATCTATATATTAATAAAAACTGTATGTTACATTTCATTTTCTTCTTAACTGTTTTTAATGATTCATATTTTTCACAATAATATTACTTTGAGAAATTTTTTATGGTATATAAAATCAGAAAACATTTATCTATCTTTTAGTAAGAAAAAAAGAAGCCCTGTAAAAAGTTGAGTAAAAGAATTAGCCTCAATTGCTTGAAACATTAATTTCACATTATTAAATCTATTCTTTTCAGTCCACATAACACAAAATGTGTTCAACTAATTTTAATATGCAAAACCAGATGTGACAAAATATTGAATCCCAACCGTTTTAGAACTTGATTAACTGCTAAATAAATCATTAGTTTAACTGTTAATTAAATCATTAGTTTGACTGCTAATTAAACCATTAGTTAAGAAGTTAATTAAATCATTTACATCATAATTTATTTCTCTTTGTCGGAGACCTATTATTAGAGATATCAGTTTTACTTAGTTGTGATTATTATTGCGGTAATTATCTATGGATTCTTTTTTTTTTTTGACTACACAAAAATAATACTGCTGGATTATTAAGCGTAGCTAAAAGTTTTGCAAGTCATATGCATCTCTTCTTGTTTCTTTTGTGAAAGATATACCAACATAATTAAATCGTGTATTAAAAAGAGGCGAAGGCTAGTATTATTCTAATTTAAGGCTGATTATAGGGTACTTTTGTGAGACTTGATACAATATAAATTATTCACAGATATTTAACTAAAAAGGATTATCATGCTACAAGAAATAACCAACGAATACGGAACTTATTCAGTCAATTTTTAAAATTTTTCTTACTTATATTATGCATGCTACATAATTTGTTGAATATTACAAAGATAACATTTAAAAGTGACTGAACTTTGAGCTCTGTAAATTGCTAAGGCTTATCAATCTTTTAGCTAAAAGAATGTGCACACTTTTGACAAATCTTAAATCAGAAATTGCATGTCTGTTGGCTAAAAATAGTAATATTCTTTCTACAGATAAAAAATTATTTCATAAAAGGTATCAAAACATATTGGTATCAGAATAATTTTCATGTTTAAAAATGGAAGGGTAGTTAATAATTGAGAATATTTGCTAACTTATGTTTAGCTAGTTGCTCAAAATTATCAATCAGGATTTTAGTGAAGTACAAAGTAAAAATTATCCTCGAATTTAAAAAGTTCAAAAAACCGAACTCGAATAGCTTAAGACTTTGCAATATTTATTATTACACAAAATTTAAAATTGGTACCCAAAATTATAATGCTTTTGATAATTGTTCAAATGATTTTTTTAAAAAAAATTTCTAAATTTACAATTTTTGAAATAAACGCAAATTATCTTTCGATATAATTCATTATTAATTTTTGTTGTATTATAATAAAGTTTAAAGTTGTTTTCAGTATTTCATTTAGCTTATTATATTTCACTTATTATAAAAAAAATTCTAAAAGGAACGATTATACTCATTAAGATAATTAGAATGTATGAATTTCGATGAATTCTCTTTGATTATACTACCACCTAATTTATTCTTTATTTTTGAAATAATGAAAAACACATTAACACCAACAATTTTAGTAAAAAAAAACTATGCATTATATTTTTAAAAGAAACGAGAGCTCGCTTAAATATTTATTGTCACGAAAATTTGCTTTCACGCAAACTAAGCTGCATTTTTAGCTTTTACAAGGTACCCACTTAATATTGAAAAATGAAGAACTTAAGCAGTCCTTGTTTCCGTCTAAACTATTCTTATAAGTGACCGTGATAAAAAAAAAAAATTCTCAAAACAAGGAGAAAGAACAAAAAGATGGAATTCATGGACGAAAATGCAAGAAAGTAATATCCATTGAATATTAGAATTTTAGAAAGAATAATTACCAAACGCTCTCTTAATTCAAGCTGCTTAAAGCTTAATTTGCATGATTATTTGAAACTCGGGAATGTGAAGAATTTTTGGAGGAAAAACAAATGAAAAAAATCATAATCGACGCTAAGCGGTAGTAGCTGTTGAAATCTTTAATCATAGAATAGAGTATAAATAGGAGTCATGTTGTTTTTCAAACAATTTTTTGAAAGATATGAAAAGAAATTAATTTTCTTCATAGTGGCATTGTAGTTTTCTTTTTTAGCTTAAGAAAATAGTTTTCTAAATGCTTGTGTGAGATAATTATTTCTGACCTTTGACATTCTTCATAAAAAAGACGTTTTAGCGAGATTCATTTTTTCCCTCGTTAAATGACGAGAAAGATTTATTAGTTATTTTATATTTAATATATTATTCATAATTTAAAAAATTATAAAGCATTCATAAAAACTTAAAATGTAACTTCAATATAACCAAATATTTCCCAACCTCTAATTTGAATATTAACATATTTAACACATATTTATTATTAAATATCTAACATATTTAACACAATGATCTAAATACCCACATTCTGAAAACTTATAAGTGTTTTGGTAAGTAATCTATGAATAGCTTAGTAAATTTTTGGAAGCAGAAGAGTATCTTAAAATCTTAATATTGATCAAATAAGTATACTAAAGAGGTTTATATAAGAAAAGACTTTTAAATTAAAATTGCTTTTAGCCTTTAATATTTGATTGCTTAATTTTCTTTCAAACCTTATAATTGAAACTTTAAAATAATTCTCTGATATAAATATTTTTTGCGTGAAATAAATAATTATATTTTATTAATTCTGAATCAGGGTTTTCTTAGAATAGGGAAAATTGTTTCATTTGCCACAAACACAAAAAGAAAAATGCTTATTTAATTTCAACAAATTTATTAATTTTAATGTAGACAATTACCTTTGCAATTATACAAAATAAAATAATAAAAAAAATTCCCGTTGTAAAATATCTTTGAATGCTAAAGATAAAGCACCATCTGTTTAAAAACATAAGTAGGCCATGAATCATTTCTTGAGTAAGTAATTCGAAGAATTAATGGAGGATTTTTATAATCTCTCAAAAAAAATTAACATACATTTTCATATCTTTATCATTCGACACAGATAATTTATGAACAAAGAAAATCGCAAAACTTATGAACATAATAGTATACCATATCTTTTAAAAGTTTGCTTCTGTGATTATAATTATTTAGGAAAAACTGTTATCTGGAATATATTAAGCGATATACTCATTCCGGATATTATAAGTAACTATTTGCTAAATATATGTTGACTTATAAAACTAAATATATGCTTACATCCTTACATAGAGAGCTGAAATTAATAACTAACATAAAACTTTATTGTGTGTGTGTGTGTGTGTGTGTGTGGCCAGTGTGTGTGTGTGTGTGTGTGTAGTAGTAGTAGTAATGTGTGTGTGTGTGTGTGTGTGTGTGTGTGTGTGTGTGTGTGTGTGTGTGTGTGTAATATATAAACAAAGTTATACAAACTTAAAACAAATAATAATCGTTATCACGATTTATGATATGAGATGAAATGTATGAAACTTCTCTCGGTTTGAGAAATGAGTGGTTTTTCAGATTTTTCGTATTTTATTGGAAATGGATATATCTATGTTGAGTATAAGGAAATGGAAAAATTGGAATGGAATTTTTTTGCAAAGTCACTGTGTTTGATGTATGATCTGCAGAAATGATAAATGATATTTCTATAACAACCCAATTTCATCATATGAGTAAAAGAAATACTCGATCTTTGTTTTATTTTTTCTCTTACTAAAGTAATAATTTTCTTTGAACGCTAATGAATTTCGAAGGCCTTTTTTGAATACATAATAATATAAGTTAACAAACGAATAAAAGGTATCACTTATTGATTTAACTAATTTTCCTGTTACTAATAAAAACAATGCTGACATAATTACAATTTATTCATTTTAAAACCATAAAAATGTAAAAGCGTTAATAACAATTTTCTATTTCTGTAAAGACGTACGAGATTCATAAATGAATAAAAATACTTATATGGAGAGAAATTCCTTGCTGTAACTTTAATAAATAAGTTTACAGTAAAATCTTATATGGTGTTTATTTGAAATTCATTTACTACATTATACTTAATTTTTAAAATCCTACTCCGAAGTAACTAAATTTCATTTTAAAACGATCCAGTGAATATTACTTTTCAATGAACAATGTAATGCTTATGGTGCTAATTTTATTGAAGAAAGGTTATCCTCTTTGAAAGGAATAGACTTCCTACAGACCTACCCTTAACGAAGCAGAGTAGTAATGTGAATCCTAAAGCCTCCTTACTGGGAAACCAGTTGCATTTAAATTATAATGTTTACGCAGTGGTTTCTCACTAAGTTAGCATTATCTAAAGCCACTCATCTTAAACTCAAGGAGCAAGATGGATTGATGTTGTATTCGTGGCTCCACACCCAGTGGAGCCATAGTTATCAGTACTGAAGAAGAAATTATTGTTCTGACAACTAGTTCTCAATTGTTGGTAAGCAGCCATTAACTGTCATGTCGCATTTATAATAGCTATGCGTGCTACTTTTCATCTAATAAGTTAAACGCTTATTCAGAATTAAGACGATCGCGGAATATCTTACTTTTCCTTCAAGACAAATTTATCTACCACATAAATTTGAAATATAATATTTACTTAATAAACGTTTTGTAGCTCATTTTATCAAATTGTATTCTGTGATTAAAGGTTATTATTATTTTATTTATACATTATTATTTTAGAACTTAGCTCTAAATTTTACTAAAAATGGAACAAAAAAGGCTATTATTGTTATAAAAGAGCAGTGTTATCATACGAGAGAATAATTTCATTGATAATTTAAAGATATAATCGTATTCTTTAAGTCCTGATGTTTTATATTCACCATATATAACTTCTTTTTTTCAACTGCTTTAAAAGAGACACAAGCATGCGTATAACTTTGATAAAACTTAATTGACATTTGAGAACATTAATTATTGTTACAGGAATAACATATTGTTTATTATGATTATTATGTGTGATCTTAATAATTTCACGATTTAATTTTACTTAATATAATAATGTAAATTTAAATAAACTTTTTGTAATGCAAAAATACAAATATTCTTTTAAGATACTATTTAAAATCTGAATACATGTTATTAATAGTAAAATTAAATAAGTGAAAAAAAACGTGTTGTGATTTCTTATTATTCATTACGATTACTTATAATATTATTTTGGTAAGAACTCATTTTTCACTATTAAAAGTCTTAAAAATGTATATATAATTCAAACCATTTTGTATATTATTATTAATAGAAAGAATATATTTTTCTAGAAATGTGTCACTTTATTATTTTTATTAAAAAAGGCAGTATTCATACAAAATAAGATTAGTTGGGATACTACTGTAAACCATTATTTTAAATAGCTCAAATTATTTTACATTTCAACTAATAAGCACTCATTTCTAAATGCCTTAAACATAAATCCATATATTTTATTAATATATATTGTGTACCGTTTACGTTGCTTATATGTATATTCAGATTTCTACAAATAAGCTCTAATATTTTATACACAACAATTAGAAACTTAATAAACCTTCGTTGATATTCCTTCTGGTTCAAACAAATGAAAGGCCAAAAATAATGACAAACTTATTAATTTTGTAATAAAGGTGCAATGCAACATAAATATAGGTTTAATTTTACAGTAAAAAAAACAATCTAAATAAGAATAAAAAATATTTCCGTCATATTAAATTCAATAAAAAGAAAGCTATGTGTAAATAGTGAAAGGCCAAATTCTTGTTTTACATAATAGAAGATTAAAAATATTACAGAACGTTTTCTAATTAGGTAATATTTATATGATCTAGAATTCATAAATTCAAGAAGGATTCCCTTTTAGTTGATGATCTCTAGAACTGCAGGGAATATTTTAATGGAATTATGTATGTGCATATAAGTACAAAATACAAAAAATAACTAAACATCAATTAATTTAAACAGGCATGATCACGGTTAAGACTCTATGTCTGAAACAGAGTTTACAATATCGAATATAAAAATGGGTTGATTAGGATATGATCCTCCTTATAATTATACAGTTATTGCAGCGTTAATCTATAGTGAAATAAGATAATAGGTACCACTTCTCCTAGAAAGCTGTTTTCAGGCATAGGGTAATTATGGTTTAGGTAGAAAACAAATTGCTATCGGCCTTTCAAGAACGTCCCAAACATATCCTATCAGATTAAGTATTGATCGAATCCTCCATTAATCAAGCAAATATCATCTCTTTCGAGGTATTCGTCTATTAGATGAGTTCTATGTATATGTAGGTTGTCTACCATTAAAATAAAAGGAAATTAAACTCTATGCATGTAAAGGAAAACATAAGACTCAAGTTTCATTCCTAAACCTCAAACAATCATATAACTTTTCATAAGGACGTAGAGGCTTGTGCACCCGCTTTGATTCAAATTGAATATTCACGAAAGAGAATATTATTCTGAGAATATTATTATCAAAATAATATTCTCTTTCGTGGATGTTTAAAGACACGCAACGAGTCCCTCGTTCTTTCCAGATAAACATAGGATTAAAATTAGAGCTTATGTTAATATAGAACTCGTCCGTGAATGAATAAAATGGCTCCCATCAATGAATAGTTGAAAGTCAGTGCATGTTCAACGGGCTTTCCTGCGCATATAAATTATTGGGACTCAGCAGGAAATCTCTTTACACACACTAACAAACTTCCCTCAGTTAAACAACTGCAAATAGTAACCCTTTAATCTCGGCTTCTATGTGCCGTAAGATGGTCATGACACAGTTGAGAAGCAAACGAATCTATTACACCATGCTGTAATAGATTCGTTTTAAGTTCTTTCCAAAAATTGGACCCAGCAATTTGAGTTATAATCAAGTATCAACTGCAATTGAGCCAGGCATATATTCAGTCTCCCAACCATTAGCCTCTTTATTCTAACATTTTAACACGTTGGAAGTTATTTTTATCATGTGTATGTGCAATATTATTAATTTATAAAAGTATGTTTGAATATAATGATATTTTCACGTTAGTTTAAATCTTAATAGATCATTTTTAAAAATTTCTTAAAGATAGTTTTTTTCTTATCAACGTTATATCTTTGCTATTGTATTGATTACCATTCCTTCGCACGAGTTTTAAAAATACCTGGAAAAGAAACTGTTTTTAAATATTTTGTAACATTTAAAAGTCCTTATATTTGAAATTTAAAAATTCACAATCAGCATCATTTTAACTGATGTTGGCTGAGATAATTTAATTCTGTCCATTCTGACATTTTTCGATAAATGCAAATTTCACGCAACGAAGCATTTAACCGCACTAATTATCTTTTACGAATCTTATTTCAATTTTGAAGTCGCTGCCTTTAACTGGGTTATTAACTTACAAATTCGATCCAACGGCTGGTAAACTTCGAACTCTATTCTCGTGGACATTTAGCAAACGATTATCTCCGAAACAATCAATTGTGTTTTAATTGGAAAACGAATTCTCATCTAATTGACAATTTGCATTTTCGCATGCTTCAGAACAAACTCGTTCAATTCCCTTGCGTCATGCGGGCATTAAAGGTTTTGATATAAATTTCAATTGATTTTACTCTGCAGGATTATACGTCTGAATTTACATGAAACATAATCTAATATCATATATTCTGGAATAAGGTACCATCACTTATGAATAATTATTCCATGATAACCATATCTGAATTAGAGCATAGGATAAGTACCTTGTTCGTGGTTTTGTAATATACCAAAGAAGGGTTTATTAGAGTTTAAATCCATCATGTATCTCTCTTATGAATAGCAGAATACAAATGATTTGATGATACATACATTCAAACTGTTATATCATTCATATTTAATTCTACTTATTATTTTTTCGTCTGTACGTTTGGTTAAAACGTTTGCTTTTTATTTAGTACAATTTTGAAATTCCTTGCCAATATACCTGGCCATTTATGCTTTCCTACCAGTTTACGAAATATTTCTAATAAATACTTTAATAGGCAACAAATTTAAAAAAATAAATTGGGAAATAGGAATACATTTAGAAGAAATACCAATTATAGTTATTCTTATGTATATCAAAGGGAACTAATTTACTTATAACATATTGTCAATTGGAAATATTCAGAAAATTTTTTTAATCAACGACTCATTAAAATACTTACAAGCTTTAGATGTATAGACGTAATTTGTCAAACACATAAGCTCATAATAACTGTGAATGGTTAGAAAAGCGTTGGGGCATGTTCCTATTTTTAGCTTTATATATTGAGAGTTGTTTCAATCTATTTGGCCAACTCTATTTCTTGTGAGCAAGCGATCATTTTCAAAAACGATTTATGTAAATATGCCAATAACTATATAAAACTAAATTTTCGTACATAGTATATAAAGGACGTATTTCAAAGGAGAGATTGATGTGGATTTTAACCGATGTAGACACCAATTACAGGCGCAGTTTTATGAGGAATTATTTTGGAGTACGACAATTAGATTCACATTATTATTTAGCTTCCAATTTCACTTGCAATTCGTATAACTTACCTTTTTTCTGTTAATTTTCCATTGCCTTCAAGTTGAGGCTTATTTGTATTATAGCTTTCTAGATGAATGCATTCAAAATCTTTTAATTAAATGAAAAAAATTCTCTATTTTATTTTTTACTTTGCTCTGTACGAATGAGTTTTATTTCTTGCGAACTTTACAACCTTAAAAATTAAGGTCAGAAATTTATATTAAAATTAAACAAAATGTTTAACCACTTGGTATTGAGCATGATTTTTATCATAATGTGTAGCAGTTTATAAGATTCATCACAGAATCTTTATGTAAGCTTAGTCTATGTTTTCTAATGTTGTATATAGAAGATATATTATATGAATCACTTAATGAGTATTTTTCAAACAGATAAAATAAAAATATGAAATATTGAAAAAAATTATTATTAATTCCATTTCTTGTTCATTGCACTAAAAATTGTAATGTTATTGTTTATTAATTTATTTAAACTTTTTCCATAAATTAGTGATACATTTTGAAGAGACTGTTCAATCTATAATATATAAATTTTTATTTAGTTAATTAAGTTTATTAAAAATAAACTCGTTTATTTTTTACTAAATCAAAAATTCAACATTTTTTTCTCCTTCACGTTAATTGCTTTTATTTTAAAACTTTTTGGAGACAGGACATAATACGTACAATTTACATGAGCTTATAGTTCAAGAAAAGTGATAAAATCACGTAAGATGGACTAAGAAAGAAAAGAATTATTTTGTTTAAATCGAAAAACTCACTAGATTCTCAGCTTCGAAGGTAAAATAACACTAAATCATCTGCTTAAAATAAAAAGTTATTTAACAATTTAACTGAAACTAATGTTATGCTAATTCAAGAAGCTAAACATTTCTTCTGAAATCGGAAGTCATCGTATTTAAAGTAAAATAAATTAATATTCACTTTAGAAAGTAATGCAACTCAATTTGCAATTCAATGTATTTCCATTTCCACTGTTTCCTGAAATTCTGTTGAGTATATGACAGTGAATGTAGTTCACTTTAGATCTTTGCAAATTTGTATTCACAAATTCAGTAATAAACTTGGTTTTTCTTGAAGAAGTAGGATCAATAGTAACGAATAAATTCATACTTACAAAGAGAAGCAACAAAAGTAGGAGTGAAACTTACAATCTAGTGAAAATAATACTAATATTTAGACAAAGGATCAATGTAAAGATTCTCTAAATTCGCAAAAAATTAGTTGTCACTAAAATTAGTAACTCCTGCCTTTCCATGTTAAATACGTTTTATTTATTCACTGAAACAATCACAAAGCTTTTTTTCATAAAATCATAACATTCCCATATAATAATTATTTCTCTTTAAATTATTGAATCAATAACTATATCAAATTATTTTTAGAAATATGTAGTATGTAGAGTGTTAAAAAGCTTTTGACATCAATATTTAATTATTCTTTATTGAATTTGAGGACCAAGTTTGGGAGATCATCTTCTAAAAGTTATTCGTATTGATATGCATTTTTTTCAAACATTTTCTTTCATGTGAGTTGAATTACGAACGAATGAAGCTTTGTACCCAAATATTCATTCTGCATTAATTGTTAATTTTAAAAAAGTTGCTCTAAATACTTAATTAAATTTTAAAAATATAGCGATTTCAATTTTTTCTTTGTAGTCTAAAATATTTTATTCATAAACAAAATTAAATGTTTTATTATATTTATCTTGGTTTTGTTCCTACTGAATTAAGAGATGAGTAACAAACTATTTGAATATAGTCTTTCGGCTGAAATAAAAGTCATTTTATATAATTATTTCATTTATTCGAGGATAAAATTATGTGAAATATCTCTAGACAGTCACAAACACTTATATAAAATCATTTTAACGTACAGAAAACAGTTTGCACCTAAATTTTCTTTTATTGTCAAATTTTTAGTTCTTGAATTAGTTCATGATCACAGTTGATTTAGAAAGCAGCGTATGCTGAAACTCTATAAAATAGACAGCTGTTTGTTACTATGAATGCCTTTCTATTATAGGTGTAGAGCTATTTTTGTTTTAATCCATTACGTGGTTATATTATATTTAACCACGTAAATATAAACCACGTTTTATTTACGTGGTTAAATAAATATAAACCACGTTTTTTACATATAAATCACGTTTTGTATTGTATTGTTTTTTTTCTGTAATAAACACACATAATTATTATATTAAATATAGCCACATAAATAACCTTTATTTTTGAGTTTCAAATAAATTATCATTAACTATTAGCTTAGTTCAGCCTGTTAGCATAAATTTTTAAATTATTTTAATGTAACAAACAATTTGAAAATTTATATGAAATAATGTTATATAAAAATAATGTTATATAAAAATTTTCCTTTGTCCGTACTCTTAATTTTTCCACTGTTTACAAGTTTCTATTATATGCTTGAAGAAATAGAAATATAAGTTCTTAAAAGCTAAAAAAAGAGTTAAGGTTTCTAAATCGAGATCTTTCCATTTTATTTTTTATATTTGTTAAATAGATCCCTAAAGCTGAAATAAATATAATGCTTTTTCTACACGCAACATTAAGAATTAGTTTTAAATAACTTATATTTTATAAAATCTTTGTGATATTGTTATTAAAACTGTGTGTGTGTGTGTGTGTGTGTGTGTGTGTGTGTGTGTGCGTGCGTGTGTGTGTGTACTCGTGCGTGCGTGTGTATTTCAAAAAATATAATATTTCTTACAATAGTTAATGATTTAACAAAAAACGAAAGTTCACAAAGGAGTTTTGATAAACGATATCAAATTCAAACAAACTATTTTTAATGAAATTATTAAAATGCAAATTAACCATGAATACGATGATGAAGGATTTACAGAATAGTCTCATTTATGCGAATGCATAAATTACGTATAAGTTATTTTAAATCTTTAATCAAATACATATACTTTATTCATTGCATAGATTATTTAGGAATCAGAAAGTTTTTTTTTTTTTTTCTTTTTTTTTTTTTTTTTTATGATTTACTTCATTCAAACTGATATATCTAGATAAGATTAAGTCTAAAATTAAATCATGTCAGTGTAACGTTGTTGAATTTTTTACAAAAGAAAACATGAATGGTCTTACTTTTTCATGAGAATTGCTTTAAAGTGTGTTGATTATAAAAATTGTTTACAAAAGAATATTCTAACTTTGAAGAGTTACTGTTACAAAACTAAAGAATTTGCAATCCTTTTGTACAATTATAAAATAACACTTTACTGTTAAGTCTTATATTTGATTTTTAGGTATTACGGTAACTCTATGTAACTTTTATCATTTGGTTTGTTAAATTGTTTCTTATAAATTTGAATTTATTTCCATGTTAAAACTTATTGATATTTTGAATGCATGAAAATAAAAAAAAATATTTTTAAATACGTCTTATGGCAATTTTATAGCTTTTAAATTTCATTTTGATAGAATGTTATGTATTTTAATTTTCAAATGAAAATGTTATACACTATCCCTTTTTTAAAACTTTGCTTTGCATATTGCATAATGTTTTAGGCCACTTTAAACATGTTAAGCACTTCCCACTATTGAAATGAATAATAGGTTTTCGTTGTTGGGGAAATTATTTTCCTTTAAGATCACAAGTTTACAAAGCTTCTTTAATTTAGATCAGATTCCTTTAAAACCGTTATTTTCATTTTTAATCAGTTTCACAGATTTAAATTAGCAATTTAATTCTTTACCAAAGGGAGAAAACGTAAATTTTTAAACCAATTCTTTTTTTTTATAATCACTAGCATTATTTAGTATTTTTGATCTAACAACACTGTTTACTATGTATACGCTGTTTTTTTTAGTTCATTAATTAGTAAAGTTTTAATATATTAATTAAAAGTTTAAATAATTTTAATAGCTTAATTAACCTTAATCTGTGTATTTTAAATATAAATAATAAGAAATGATGCGAAAATTACGAAGATTAAATACTTTGGCCAGTAATGGGTTAAACAAATCATACATTCAATGTTCTTTGAAACTCATCTGGACATCTTAAATGCTTTCTTAAACAATATGATCTCTCAAAGAAGAACGATACTTATAAGCAAAGTTTGACAACCGATCTCTTTTTTTTCTTTCAGTAGGAAACTACAATTAAAAGAAAAAAATGTCTAGACAGTCTTAAAATCCTTATGTGGTCTTTTCTTTTCTTCTTACTTATGAGAACTTAACTCTTAGACTAGTGTTGAATAACATGAAGCCTTGAGGCCATTTCTTATTTGATGATGAATCTGATTTAAAGGTTTACTTGTAGAAACTCCAAGCTATTTTGTTCATCTAAATCAATAGTAAAAAAAAATATTCTTTGGCTGTCTGTAACATAACAATTTTCTTTAAGCTTAGGAATCGATATTTTGTAGATTAAGTGAGTTGCTTATTTAGACATTGTATAAGTTTATGCTACTGTTGATTTACAGTTATTAGAATTGCAGAAGTTTGAAGTAAGTGTGTTCATGATAGTTGGTCTTTCATAACATCATCATTTGTGTAACATTCGTACCCTGTTGAAAAAAAGTTACACTTTGCAGTATGGATCTTTTAAAACAGTATGGCTTATATTTATTCTAGATAATAACATATATTTTATGTAATTTTATTTAATTTATTTTTGTGATTATTATTAGAGACAACAAACTTCATAATTCTTAAGACTCCCCGCTTCCTCCAACATGTTTTCTTTCTTCCACCATCCATCCAATATCTTATGTATAAAAGGGATGTTAAGTAGTTAAAACTTGGAAAGTAATCGAAATTTTTGTTATAGATTTATTATTATTTACATCTTTTATTCTTGATGCATTTTTATGATAAATAAAATTTACGACACACATTCATATCCTCTTGGTAAAGATTAGCCAAATAACAAAAACACCTAGGTTTGCGTTTTTCTATCTCTCTTCTTTCCATCAAAGATGTTCCTATATTTTCTGTTTTTCTTCAGCTTTAATAGTCATTTTTTTCTTTATTGTAACGCAAATTAACTTCCATTCTCACCAAAAATCGCCAAACAAATTCAAGGCGTGTTTGTGATCTTGAGGTTTCAGCGTTTGTATCTCGTGGATCTTACACGGATACCATTTTAAAATGTATCGCAGAATTTTTCATACTGTCGACCACAGAATCTCCAACTCGCATGACACTGATCGTCCACTTGCTGAAGAATAGATGGAACTGGAGGCTCTTTCAACCACAGCAGTAGCGACTTCTTCGACAGTTTCAGTCCTAACCGGTTTCCATCCACTTCCGAGCAGCACAACCAAATCTTCAGTCTCTTCAAATTTTATGATCATCTTCCTCAAACTATTCCTCGATTTGGGGCTTTTTTGCAGATCCTTTAAGCGACGATATTCACGCAGAGTAGCTAAGTGGTTGCTGTCGTTCTGATGAAACAGTTTTACCAGTAAAGCTCGATTTTTTTTTGTAAGGGTATGATTAACGATAACAAACGCATGCTGAATGATTCTCTGGCTATATCTGCAAGATTATATGGAGGTTTTACGGATTTGCATAAGGAATATTCAATAAAACCCACCTGGTGGTCAAAATTTGTATTAATTTTTTATTCCAAAAATCTTTTCCCCATTGTCCATATAACATATAATTCCAAGTTTCATCAAAATCTGATAAGCAGAATAGGATCTATAGGTCTTTAAATAGTGTAACTTTAATTGTAACCCCCCATTATTTTGATACATATTAATTATATGGTTGATTCAAGCCAGTAAAGTAAAATGTTTTTCTTTCTTTCTTTCTTTGCTTGCTTGCTTGCTTGTTTGTTTGTTAAGAAAAAATTTTTAAATGGATGAAAAAATTATAAACAAAAAAAAATTATTCACTTAAAGAATACTTAAAAATAAGAGAGAGAGAAATATTGTCACATAATTAAAATCAATGAGAATTACCACCAATTGAATAAAAAATGGACGATTAGACCTAACCAGGGCTTAAAGCAGCAGCACTTTTTCTTAAGTCAATCTTAAATTTCATCGTAAGTTTTTCTAAAATAGTTTCTTATTTTTGATGTTAAAAATAAATTAGAGCAGCTACTTAACTAAAATAAACTAAATCAACACTTAACTAATTATAACATGGTATAATTAACCAGTATATAACCCACTCCCTCTCCTCCTCCCAGTTTATAAGGAGAATGTCCATTCTTCAGACACATTATGTAATTTACTTTAGATGTGCAGTAATTTTGACCAGCTATTGAAAAAGAAATCTTTTATCACTTAAAAATATTTAACTTTTTTTTTTTAAATTTACAGATGTTAAAAAAGAATGAAAGAAAAATAGATGTATAGATGCTCAATTTAAAATTCTCATTTGTTACTCAAATAATATTCAAATACTTTTATTTTCACACAAGTATTGATTGATAGCAA
The DNA here is from genome assembly GCA_019974015.1 of Nephila pilipes. Classification (NCBI taxonomy): domain Eukaryota; kingdom Metazoa; phylum Arthropoda; class Arachnida; order Araneae; family Nephilidae; genus Nephila; species Nephila pilipes. Next base: position 144,709 of record BMAW01025475.1, read on the forward strand.
TTTATTAAAAAAAAACTATTCAAGCAAAGAGCATTGATTATTTAAAGAATAATTGTATGTGAAATATATATCCGTTAAAACTCTATTCCTATGTATTTATTTCTACCGAAATGGCAAAATTTTAGTAAAATAAAAGTGAATAGAAAAATAGTTCCAGGCTAGAATTCCTACTAAGATTTTTACTCTTTTCCTAATTATTTACATTCAATCTATTATCATAAGACTAATCATAATGTCTTATAATATCACTAAAAAGCACAGCGCAAAGTAGGAATTGCGTATTAATTGAATAAAATATATGTAGATAACAAACCAGTGAGTCGATTTTGACTAAAGGTATAAAATTCCATTAGTACTTTTTTTGAAAAAAATTGAAAATTTCTTAAAACTTTTTTCTGCATGAAGCATAGTTTTGGAAATAAAATATATCTGTAAAATGCTAATAAGAAGAATCATTATTCAAATTCGAAATTCATCATATAGCAGAAATACTTCATTTTTTTGAAACTATATTTCAATCGCATGCAAATTTGAGATATAATGCACAGGATGATAGCAAAATAACCATTGGGTTTTAATTTAGTATATATTAAAACAAGCTTTACAAATATGAAAGTGAACAGTGTATCATAAAACTTATTGAATGATTGGTTTATTTCTATCACACTTGGAAGCATCAAGAAAAATATTAGCAATGGAAAAATATTAGCAACTATTTTGAAACACGGTCGAATAACGAGGACGACACCTGTGATCTGTTACTTCCCTCTCCAAACTTCTACACCATGCCAACGGAAGGACAAATGATCTTTACCAGATTTAACGGGCATCCTCTCCTCTACACAGGAGTCTTTAGAGGTATCAGAGCTCAAGCTTACCACTCGAAGGAAAGAACGCGAATTCGCGACCATGACCATTAAGCTACCTCAGCCATATATCTCGAAAGTGATGGTGAAGTTTAATCTAGAAAGAGCCAGAAATGTATAAGCTGCATCAAATAAGGTATCATTAAGGTGCAGACGGTTTAAAAAAATAGGAAAATATAGAGCATTGGTTGACAAGAAGAAGGGTCGAAAGTAGAGAAGGATTGTCTGGGTATTCCTGAGGCATGTTACCCATATTTACCAAAGACTGTGTACACCAATGGAAATAAAAAGATCGCTAGAGGACGATAAACCTAATAAAAAAGAAAGAATTTCAATTTTTTTATCGCACAGTTACGCACACACACACAAATGTTTTATAAGTCTTCCTTCCGTTTCACAACAGACATTTATGTGTTTGTCCTATTACCTCCAGTGAATTTGGAGCATGTCATTAACAATGTTCATACTGAATGTGGTGCGAGTTTGAACATAATCGCCGGCATAAAATGTTCCAAACTGTTAGTTGTGAAATACCCAGTTCTCGACTAGCAAGATGTGTTAATTTTTAAAAAAAACTCAAAACAGTTTATCCACTACATTGTGTGAAGAGCTTAGTCTAGATGATTAGTTCGTTTGCATAGATAAGTGCTCTTAAACTGGCAAAATCAATGAAGATTTTTCTAATGGCCAGGAGAATATGATCCACGTTTTGTTTTAAATACTCTCTGCACTGAAAAAAGTCAAGTAGATTTCGTATATTCTAAGACGCAAAATTCTATGTTATTCTAAACATGGAAATAAGTTGTCGCTCGTCTTTTGGCTCATATGGGAAAGCGGAAGTATAGAAATAAAAATATAGTATCTGCTTCTTCTTCCTTCTAATAGAACTTACATTATGCAGTTAATATTTTTGCAGTTACATCATTTTGTAACCCGATGGCCATTTTATAATCATCCTACGTTTTAAAATGTTTAAGCTGAAACCCCACTATATCAAATTCTAATAATGGGAAGAAAAGTATATTCTGACAAAAGTTCTCCTTGAGTAGTTATTTCAAAATTTTCAATTTTTATCTTTGAAATATAATTTATCTTAGACTAATTCATTATTTTGCTATAGGCACTTTCCCCTTTATTTAACAAAGTAGACCAGTGACGTCATATTTCTAAACAATGGCTTAGAACAAGGATAGAAAAATAAGCTGCATTTCTCAAAGTAACAACACTGCGTAATTATACAAATATGTGCTTAAAATCTTGTGTAATTTTTTATTGACTCTATATACATGGTGATTCAAAATTAAAGTACCTCAGTTTAGAGAGCCTTGATTAGAGAAGAAATGGGTGCAACATCTTCATATTTGGAAAGTGTCTTTATCAATCTATAGAAGTTGATATGGGGGGATGGTTTCAACAAAGGCCGCTAGGGGAAACTATGATCAGAGTATGGTATAAGAAAAACCTAAGATGACTCTACCAATTAAAAAATTACAATATGTCGATAATTAATTTGATTTTTACAGATCTTTACACACAAACCGTCCAAATTACGGGGAAATTTGAATATTCGACTGTGCTCAAAGCCGGAAAACAGAACTCTTATACAATGATAGTTTAGGTGCATGCATGGGTTGCCAGTATCAAGGAAACTGGGTTTGTCATACACTAAAGTATGGAAATGCATACGAATAGAACTCACAGGTTATCCGTATAAGAAATCCATCGCTAACAAGATTTAAAACCTGGCGATAAAGATTTGAGTGAAGAATTCAAATTAATTTCCTTGTCACGAATGGAACATCGTATGAACAGATGATATTCACTTTAACATTACAACCTTATTTGGTTCATTAAGAATTTCCACCACTCACGCAGATATAACAAATGCCCTTGTATTTTCATGTTACTCTATGGATCAGCTTCACTGGGACTTTTATTATTGGCCCATTTCTCTTTGAAGAAATCACCACTCATTGACACAAAATCTGTTCCGTAATTGAAGCACGTTATCAGAACGTGTTGTAAGATGTGGTCATTCCACAATTTCAGCAGCTTTGATGCCTCGTTACAACAACGTTCCAACAAGAGCTACATCATGAGGTTCAACAATTGCTACACCATTTAGTGGAGTATCCCATTATTAGTGGTAGATTTTCTACAAGATGGCAGCCACGCTTATGTTGCCTAACCCTATGTGATATTTGGTTTCAGGGTTATCTCAATGATAAAGTGTATCGAGGAAACTTAGGGAATCTCGTGAATTTTAAGAGCCAGATCCTCTTGCCCGTATGCAACTTCAGGTCCCGATTTCTTACATGTCGCTGTAGAACATGTTGTAACACGGTGTCACGTTGAAAGCACATTGAAAACTACGTGTGAAACCTTGTGCACTTTATGTTATTATCAACATGCCTTCAGTTTGTGCTATCACTAATATTTCTATAGGATCAACAGCTTATATGTAGGGAAATGAATAATTAAGTTAATTACCTAGACCTTGTATTCTTTTATTTATTGGTAACTACATGTGTGTTACATTTCCCTCACCTTAAATTGATCGCAATTCCTCATATTTACTTAATGGCCTTTGTTGGAACTTTTTTTTTTACACCAATAAATTTCTCATGGCCTTATATGTATATCCTCTAATTATGAAGACATTGGGTCCACTGCTTCTCTCGCCAGAGGGTCCTGAACAGGAATAGTTTAATTTGAACAACCCAATATTTTTCAAATCAAAGCAAATGTTTATTCTTTTTGAAGCATCCGAATAAAACAGCCAGATTAAGAGTCTGTCTCTGAAACAAAAAGGAAATAGCGAAATTCTTACTCGCCTTTAAACAAATTGGATGCTTAAAGGCGAGTAAGAATTTAAGATTGTTAAAATGATTAAAAATACATGTATAGCATCGTCAATATACCTTAAAAACATAAATAAATACTTCCGTACATGTGAGAGAGCGCATTTATGTATATGTGTGAGCTTGTGCATGTATGTGTGAATAAACAGAATAAGGAAAAGAGAAGGAATTGTGTGTGGAGACTCGTCTCTTCAAACAATAGGCATTGTATTTTTAATACATTATTCGTAAACAGGTCACGATTTACTGTAAAATTACCAAGAATAATCAATAAGACGTTGTAAAAATTTGAAAAGCTCTCTTAAGGCACTAAAAGTCTTTCAGTTGGAGTATTATACACAGGCTATAAGAATAATAATTTTACTTAAATTTGCCAATTCCATTCAGTTCCTTATCAGATTAAAAAAAGTGTTCATATAAGGTCTCTTAAACATATAATCAGCAAAAATTAAAATAAAATATGTGTACAGAACTTTTCTATTCATTGTTGAAAAAGCTTTTTTTTTTCATTATCCTTCCTAGTATAAGCAGAAAAATTTCTTCTATTGCTGAGACGTATCCTTATAATTTGAAGAAGGGTGTCCTTTCAGTTTTATAAAAAAAATTACATTAAGTACTAATCTACTAAATAGATTTTCTACGCTTTCTTTGCTCCAGGGATGAGATGATCAAATTTATATTCAAATAAACTTTGCCTACAAAGCATCATTCAAAATAAAAATTACCTTAAGAAAACTCTCATTACGTTGATTATTATTTAGACTTAAATTGAAGTAATACTTTCATCAAAGCTCTTATCTTATGTTTGTATAAGAAGAAATTATGAGTGTGCTATATTTCTTTTTACTTCTAAAATTCAATTTTTTAGAAACAAAATAACTAAAAAAAACCACTCAAACAATCAATTTTAAAAGGAATAATAGTTCATTTTTATAACGGCCTTTTTACGTACACAAAATCATTTGTAATATTAGTTAATGATTTGCAACTCGTTTGTAAAGGCCTCATTTTAATTGCCTGAGGAGTCTTGAATACGCTTCTACAAAAAATGTGCGAACTGATGCTAAAATTTACTATTCATCAGCAAGCTATTCATTTTTCAGTTTTTCTGCAGTAGATGAATTACTAGTAAGAAAAATTTTCGTATTTTTATTGTAATTTTTAAGCCTTTTAATATGTAAAAAAAAAGAAATTCACTTTAAAATTCTTCAGGTAATTAATGTGTGCTGTAACATACAGAACTATAATTCAGATATAAGTATTGCGCGTCCTTACTTGATGTATTAGCAAATTAATAAATATGTTATTTTTAATCAGCTTACAAAATCAGCCACAAACGTTCAGTAATTTGATCTATGCGATTTGATATTTTATTTATATATTGATTTGTGCCAATGTTCATGCCTGCTTTTACAAGTACGGTAAACTTAATATTTTTAAGAATTATCATAACTATGAAAATCGACTCTTATAAAATTGCAACTAAAGTGAAGTAAGACTCATAAAATTAAGGGTTTTTTTTATAATCCATGGCTTAATTTATGTAGGGTTTTTGTAAATGCTTAAACTATAAATTCCAGATGTTAATTTTGATTTGTTTGATTTCAGGAAACTGTAAATTGAAGTAACCCCCACTACGAGGAAATAAAGTTTAATCTTCTCAGTTCAACATAATTCTGAATTGGAGGGAAGTCTTGAGAATAATAATAAAAATCAAGTTCTATCTTGATTACTTTCAGTAATAATTAAAACTTAACGATATCCTAGTATTATAATTAAAACTTTAAGATACTGCAGGTTATTTCAATTTACGACTTCCTGAAATCAAACAAATGAACTTAAATAGTTGTAATTTACAACATTATGTACATAAGAATGAGTCAATACACAGTGTAAGATATATCCTGATCTATTAATTATTTCTTAGTAATAAGTAAATCTTGGATTGGGGAGGATACTTATATATATATATATCCAAAAAGAATGAAAATAATGGATAAATATTTAAAAATCTTAGATAACTTTAAGGTCTTTATGCTTATTTTGAGTTTATTTAGCAATATATCATTCATACAATTTCCTTCTTGTCATGTTTTGGAACCAAATGATTATGATATTGAGAAGAATTATCATTATTTTAAGTCTTTTATCTTCTTTTATTGGTTTTTTTTCATCACGTAGAAAATCTTCATACATTAAATGTATTAAAGATCTAAACCTTTCTCTCTCTTCTATCTCTTCTTTATTTCATATTATTATGAAAGATAAGACATGCATTTAACATTATAGCCGCAAAATAAATTAAACTAAAAAGAGATTAAATATTTTTTCATAGAAATATTGGAAGTACACACACAAACCAGAAATCCTCTTTTAAGCTAACATTCAATTCCTGAGCATGACAGAATGTTTCAATTAACAGTGAATAAAAGAAATAAACGATTTTTCTATGTAAACTGCGTTATTCTTAAAATAAAAGTAAATGAAAAAAATTACTAATCAATATCATCTTCTTATATTTGTACTATAATTTTTTTTGAAAAAATTAAAACAAGCTCCCCTATCCGAAACAAATAATAAAATTGACAGAATTTCATTTCCCCCTAAATCATGTAAATGAAGCAAATTATTTTAAAACACACATTGAAACTAACTAGAAAAGAATTTTTAACGATAAGAATTATCCATAAGAACCATCTTTAAAAGTTGGGTATACATTAAATCTTTTTAAACATAAACATTTTCTTCCAATTTTATTGCCATGCAAGCAATTTGAAGCAAAAAGCTATCGTACGCAATCTGTTGAAAAACCTTCCGGCAGTTTTCCATCTCCAAAAGTTTTCTGAACTTCTGTTTAAAAGTTTTCCCATGTGCATTTTCTTATCAAAAACTCATTTCTATAAGATAACAGGTATAATCTGAGATTTCATTCAATTCTACTAGCTTTGGCTACAATATTTGAAATCAAATTATAATCTATAATTTATTTTTCATCTTTTCTTCCCATTCGCTTTCACAGAGAAGATGCGTTTAGAGAAGGAATTGCAATATAATCTTTCCTTCAGAAAAAAGAAAACAGGAACAATATTGAAAAAACTTTTAATAACAAGATAAATCTTCTACAAAATTTCTGAATCAGGTAACCGCTGCAATTTATTCCATGTTTTATCTTGCTTTATTACATTTTTATCTTTTGTTATTCTGCTTAAGATACAAAAAGAAATAAATACGCCTATTATGAATAAATTAATGTATCAAAATCATTTAAAACATTTATAATTGATTGCCCTTAAATGCATGCGTTAAATACAGTTACAATTTTTTTTACTTACAAGTGTTTTTGAAATCTGTATTGATTTATTTTACATTCGGCTTGCTTTCAATTCGAAATGTCTCAAGTAGTCCTTCTTTATAATTAATAACGTACCATTATTTGAAACAAAAAGTAATTAATAGGTGTATGTTTGTTGTTTATTTAAAACGGATATAAAAAATAATGAATGTATTTTAAATTATTTTTAACTATATTTCATACTTCAAATATATTTATAGTTTTCGAAAATAGTTTATCTAAAAAAATCTCAACATATGTTCAATAGAACAAATGAACTGTTTATTGATTATTAAATGATTTTTCAAAAATTATTTAGTAAAATTTTGATCCTCACTGTTCAAAGATTTCTTTGGCAATACTTGATGTATTTCAATTCATTTCTTTTAATTTATTTGTTTAATGTTAAAACGAAATCCCCTTTAAATTAAAAAAAAAAAGTATTGCACTATTTTATAGATAAATTTTATATCAGAGAAATAAAAGAAAGTTGTTTATGAAGGAGATTAAATTAATATAAAAGATCACACCGAAATTGATTTTTTACTCATCCGTAGCATAATAAAAAGTACACCTTATATATTTGCTTTAAAGTGAATGTTTGAAAAGTAATTATTTTTCAAAATTATCAAAATATTTCTGTGTTTCCAAAGATTAAATCAATTATTTTCGATACTTTTACTACAGGGTTTTTTTTTTTTTTTTTTTTTTTTTTTTTTTTTTTTTTTTTTTTTTTTGTTTATAAGTATAATTTTAAATATTTAGTATGCTTGTTACAAGCAGTATTTTTGTTCGACAAATAAGAAACAAAAAGAGAGAGAATAAAAGTAAATGCTCTCTCTCTATGTTTCTCTTTCTCTCTCTTTATATTATATATATAAAAATACCTAAATTGTTAGAAAGTTGCTTTACTCCCTTCGGAACCTTGATAGAGTTCATATGAATATTGTTAAAACTCTGCCAAAGAAATTGAAAATTTTCTGTGTGAAAGATTAGAAAATAAGAATAATACATGTGAATGGAAGTGTGGAAAATTGCTATTTATTTTGGCTATTTAAGTTTATTTTTTTTTCTTTGTTTTAAAAGTAAATGCAATAAAGGAGCCAAAAAATATTGAATTCAAATACTGCACGCTTTATTGCACCTCATCACACCCTTTAAATTTAATGTAACTGAAATTTGAACAAATCGTTTCTATTGCAGTCATAAGAAATGTCCTATTAAATAATTAAATAACTCATTACCAAAGTAGCCGAAAATTACACTTACGTAATTAATGACGAGCAAACTGGGCGAAAGTAAACAACTGGTCCTCCTCTCCGCCTGGTGGTAAATAGACAGGAAAGAATCTTCTTATGTTAGATACTGGCAGTATTTAACAGACAGCTGAGATACAACTCAACTTCACCGAGTCCCCTGCGCTTTTGCTTAAGAACTTACTTAACCAAAAGCCGTTAGAGCCCTAATCTTGTTTACCGCTTCGAAGCTTCTGTAAAAATAAGCCAACTCCATCTCACACCTTTAGCCTTACTTTTTTTTTTTCTTGCTTCATCTCCATCATACCTTGAGCTGATCTCCACCACTTATAATCGCTCTTGTGTAGTCTTAGCTCCTCCTTCTTTTAGCCACTTCCCCCCCCCATCCACTTTTCTCTAGACCCCATAGAAAAATTGTTCATCCTTTCCCTCCCCCCTATTCAACCGACACCTCGGTTTCAAGTTTATACCTGCAAATAAAATGCTTGTGCCTTGTCTTTAAATAACAACACAGAAGAAGATAAAAATTGTTCGGCTATACTGCTACTCCCCCCCCCCGTCTTTTCTCTCGTTTACTTAAAGATAGGGACGGCTATTGGGGGCGGAACAAAAACCCAGAGAGGGAGGCGGATAAATCTGGGGCTTCTCTCTTTCTCTCACTCTTTGCTTCTAAGATTTCTATACTCTGTCTCTCTCACTCTCTCATCTTAAAAAGTTTTCGCCTATAAGACGGCGTAAAAGTACGGAAAATATTCATTTAAGAAAGGTATGGCGTGCCCGCAGAGCTGTAGCTCTTTTTCCCACCATCCTTAATTTGCATTCGCCTTAAGAAGCGTGCGCACATCCACGTGCAGCGCACGCGAGCTGCGCTATGTATACACCGGCGCCCTATGGAATGTGTGTGCGCGCGGAAACCCCCTTTAGTCGAAAAATAAGATGAAGGGGCAAAGAGGGTCTGAGGGATAACATGAGCGAAAGAATTAAGGGGAAAGAGGAGAAATAGATAGAAAGGAAGAAGAAAAAAAAAAGAATGATTCAAGAATAATATGAATACCAAAATAACCAAAACAAAACACCAAAGAGAATAAAAAAAATCATATGTCTAATATTTTTACTCTGCAGGTATTTTGCGAACGCTAAAAATCTCTCTCTCGGGGAGAAGGGGGTGAAATTTGCATTAAAATGCAAATGAAGATTTTTCGGTAGAGAGAGGGGGAGCTCTGTGAGGGGTCTTACCTCTCTCTCCACCCCAGCTGCGTTCCACTAATTCCAGCTCTTTTTAGAAGTTATGGCTTATGATTAACATATTCGTTGCAGATTCTTCATTGCTTGATGGGTAGGATGATGCTTTTTCCTTCGGAGAAAATCGTTTTTTAAAATCTTTTCTCCCTCCCTTTAGCTTGCTTGCCTTCCAAATCCGCAGCACCCCTTCCCTGATTTACGTAAGTGATGTAGAGATGAGACCGCGGACTCAGGAATCGTTTAATCCTATTGGAAATTTCGCACTTATGTTTACTAGATAAAGCACTTAAGAAATAAGTGCGCATCTCTGCTCCCATCTTCCGTGCTTGGAAAATTTGGTCGAAAAGATTGACAGTTAAATGGAGTGTGGGGTTATTTTTTGCCTCGTTTTTTTAAAGCGGAATTTTGTTCTTTGATGAGGTTATCAAGATTCCATACTTCTTCATTAAATTCTGATTGATATCTATGCGATCAGCACTTTTGTTTTCTCTGGTAGGTAAAAGGAAAAATTACGGTTTTTCACAATGGGATGCAGATTTCTTTTCAATCCCTGTTTGAGAAACATTTATAAAATGCTCTTAAAATTATTTTAACACAACTATATATTACTCAGGAATTAACAGTCGTTTTAAAATAAAAAATGAGCATATTAAAGTAGAATAAGAAGCGTAAACTATATGTGTTAATTATCTAATTTTAATCCATCTAATTTTAATCCATCTTTTTTAATACATCTTTGCTTATTACATTTATTATATTACCTTATATAGAACTTATATAAATATATTCCCATAATAAATCTTATTATGTTAAATGGGAGAGTTGAACTATGTATTTTATTCGAAAGGGTATTATCTAAGGATAATAAAGTCATTCATACTTATAGGTATTATTATACTGATTCTTGTATTTCTTTACTGTTAACTTTGAGACATTTAGTAAGCACAATAATTGAAGAAAACTAAACATCTTATAATAGCACATATTTACGAGATAACATTTGCTATTGTAAATTGAGTTTATTAAAAAGAATTATATGCTATCGTCTGAAGAAGTAAACTGATTTCTAATTAAAAAGGTATCTAGTTAGAAAAAAGTAACTCTGACTTTGCAGATTAGCTCCATATCCTTGAAAGTTGGCTCTTTAAATAACGCTTTATTTTTAAAAGACATAAAAGCAAAGGTTTAATATTATTTTATCTTTTTGTAAGCGTTTGTATATAATTCTATAAGAAATATGAAATTTCTGTAAGAATTAATACTTCGTACTCTTTCTAGAAACCTTCTTAAAAATAATTATACTAAAAATTTCCACTTTTATGAACTTAAGAATATGTATGCTTTTCTTCCCAGCAGTTGATTGCTTTGTTTAAAAACCTCCTGCATTCTATACTTTTGAATTGAAAGCAACTGTGTATTTCTTCACCAACTATCTAGGAATTAAAATATATGAGTTTTACCAGACATGAATATATACTAATAATATATGAAATTCAATGACTTAAATTTAAAAAGAAGAAAAATCCATTAAAGCTGCTAATTTTATGAATAGTTACTTTAAATTCAAAAGGATTAATCAAATGGTTTATAAAATCCTTTCCAAGGGAAGAGTGCACGCAAGAAGAAGAAATTAACGATATTTATCCTAATTTAGTCGAAAAGATAGGATGTAATACTATCAGATTGAATAATATTAAGTTAATAGTTGTATTGCATTCTGTAAAAGTCATATTTAGCACATCTGAAGGCAAACTAGAGAGTCAGATTCAAAGTTCAAAAATCTATGAGATGAATATTAAATAATTTTTAATGCTCTAAGTGTACAAGATATTTTTTTTTCCTTTTAGTACTCTGTTAATATTAGTACGTTGCAATTACAAAGTTTTACTTTCATGTGATGGTTTAAAAATAAGATTTTACTTCCATTGATACTAGATGTGGCTATGAAATAACAAGACCGACGCTACAACAGAAAAAGTAAGCCTGCGCCAAACGCCAACTACCAACAGCTGTTTAGCGTGAAGCTTTCTCTTTCGAATTCAGTATCTCTAGTCTCTGTAAACTAATTCTTATACCCTTAGCCTTCGTTTACATTGATTTTTTTTTTTTGTTTCGATGGAAAAGTGATGTAGTCAACAAATAGTTATGAAGTTTCACATGAAACGTGGAAACATCGCTACTGAAACTTATACTTTATTTAAAAAAAAGTGTATGGCAATTATTGTTTATCCGGTGCACGTGTTTTCTGAGTAGTTTAAGCGTTTTCAAGTTTTCAAGATGGCCGAGAAGACGTTGAAGATGATTCACGTCCGAGTTGTCCTCCAACGTCAATAGTAGATGACAATATCGAAAAAATTGGTAATCTGGTTCGATCTGATCGATTAAGTATTCGTGCGATTGCTGCGATTAGTAATCGACAAAGAATCCGAAAAGCAAATTTTTCTACCAAGGCAATGCGTCGGCTCATTCCACATTGTCTGTCAAGAGGTGTCTAACCACGTACAGCATCCCAGACCATCCGCCTTATTCGCTGAATCTTGAGTCATGCGACTTCGATCTTTTCCTAAGGTGAAATATGTTTTAAAAAGAAGGTGAGTCGTTGAAGCTGTGAAAAATAAAGTGGCTCGCATCCTGATGGACCTTACACAAGACTTCCAACACTATTTCAAACAATGAATAATTCTCATGGAGCGTTCTAGGGATAAAGAAGTGTATAGTTAAGTTGATAATAAGTAAATATGCATGAAATAAAAATAAAATATTTTACAACATCAGTCTTGTTATTTAATAGCCCCACCTCGTATTTTTCTATTAACAGCTTCCATTTTTTTTAAAGCTAAAGATTAATTTGAATGAAGTTTTGAACTGCTCTAAATTACATTCATTTGTAACTCTTAAAATATCTGTTTTTTTTTTTTTTTTTTTTTTTTTTTTTTTCAAAGCATCCTTCAATGTATTGATGCCTAAAAAATTTGTTAAGAAATCCCTGTAGACCCGTAGATCTTTCTAGTTAATACATTAATTTGGGATTAAGAATATTTTTTAAAAAGGATTTTAAAAGTTTTAAACTCTTTATATAGTACGATAAAATTAATGTTGTAATATTTTTTAAAATCTTTTTATAAGTGTATGCATATAATTACGTAAAAGAACGGGAAATTTTTATAAAAATAAATTCTCCATACCCTTTTTTGAACAATTAAATAATTATAGAGAAAAGTTTTATTTTTATGAATTTAAGAATTACGTAACGCACGCACATGATTCAAATACAAAGCAAATAGCTTATTTATCCAAAAGATTATTTTTTCATTAAGTAAAAGAAACCTTTTAAGTGTAATCCATAAATTTTCCTTTCATTGAATGATTGCAAACCCGTAAAATGAAGCTTTTCATAAGCCTAAAATTATTTCTTATTTCATTTTTCTTAACTAATCTTTCTAAAAACTCACTATAAGTTAATTAGAGAGAAAATTCAAAGCGGGAATTAAGTTTAATTTGGTTTTAATATAACAAAGTGAGAAAAAAAGTTATATGATGAGAATGACAATAAATGATAAGTTATATGATAAGAAAACCTTTGCAAATTAATCAGCTTTCGTAAGCTAGTTTCTTTCCATATTCTGTTATTTATCACAAAAAGCATAAATAATTTAATATCACTCCTGAAATTATGTGTACTATGATAAAAATCCTTAAAATAAAAATTTCGCTCTAGATAGAAAATATATAAAAACCAAGAAAGAAAAATATTTTATTTACCATAAATGAACTAAACCAAAAAGATCAGTCGTGCAGTTTTCCCTTTCCAGTTATAAATTAAATTAGAAATCATAACAATAATCTCGCATTGTTTTCTATTAATATTTTTATCAATCAAGCAAGTAGTGTTCATTTACAATGGATTGCAAAAAAATACTTCATAGAAATTAGAATAAAGCATTTGTAAGGAATTTTTAGAAGTAATGATTAATTGATTGGATATATTTTTGTAATCTACATAAAGAAGCTGAAAATAAAAATTTTAAGTTTCTCAAAAATTATTTATTTTAAAATTGTAAACTCTTTTAAGCGAAAATCATTACCTAACAACCTAACAAATAAAAAACCACCTTTCACAATGAAATAGAATGAATGAGATTCTTAATTCAGAAAAATTCAATACATGTAAGAAAAATTTTGGAATTCAACTATTTACAAAACACAAATTCTGCTTTTCTTTTTAAATATCTTTAATAATTTGCAAATTTTTATTTGTTTGCTGTTTTAATTTTATTTCTTTGTAATTATGTTTATCCTTTTTAAGTTCAATCAACCTTTTTGAGAGCAAAATGATTTTTTTTTTTTTTTTTTTTTTAAAAAAAATTGGGTTTTTTTTTTTTTTTTTATTATTATTATTTTTTTTACAAACGAATTTTATCTTTTTACAAATAAATTTTTCTATGGTTTTGTTAATTCGAATAATCTTGCGGTCGTGGTGGTCAGTGCTCATAAGCCTGCATCGTTACCGTAAATTTACAGTAAAATTTACGGTAACGATCCAATTACAATTTTTAATAAAATCAATTATCAATAATTGACCATAATTATTTTTAATAGAAATTGTAAGAGTTCCACAGCAATCAGTGTGTCTATGCAACTAAAGCCTTTTGGCATTCTTTATAGCCCATTTATTCTGAATAAAAATATAACTAGTTTCTGTCACAGAATTTCTTTCAGTTCTATACTTAGTTATTTATGCTTATATTAAATTAGAAAGTAATACGTCTTGATCGAGTAATTAGTTATTTAACGTATGGTTTTGTAATTATTATATCATTGAATAAATTTGCTTAGCACTTATTTATCTTATTGGTAAAAGATGAATTTGATTTCCAAAAGTGAAGAAATTTGCAACCCAAATGCTGAATTTGATTTTGTTTAAATTAATTTGACAAAAAGAATGATTAAACTTGAAAAACCAGTAGAAATTTATTGTAAATACTATATTATAATTACAACACAGTGAAAGACACAAAACACAGGAGCAGAATCTATATAGTTAAATAACATTTCTAAAAGCTTCTTGAAGGTGAAACAATTATTATTAAAATTGTATTATTTTTAATCGTGTTCTATGGTAAATAATTCTAAAGATTAAAGGAAAAAAATTGTGCAACTTTCTTCTTTTACAACATTTCAAGGATTTATTGTAAAATTTAAAACACTAGTGAAAAATATATTTATTGCCAAAAATTTATTCTAAACGATTCCATATTCATAAATAATTCATTCTATCTAATTAGAAATTCAAAAAAATAAATTCTATCAAAATTACTTAAAATGGATATTTCTTTTTATATTATTTTTTCAGTTTAAGGAATTAGGAAAACACTCAAAGTCCAAAACCACTCAAAAACGAATTTATTTCCTTTCTCCAATTCAATTCAAATGACAAAAAACCTAACTGTGATCTAAAAAGGAAGTTTATTAATAAATTTGCGAAGAGTCTTAGAAAAGTTCAATACCTTATCTAAAGCATTGTCATTTCAACGGAAATTTATACACATAATGTTCTTAAATTTATTAATTACTGGTTGGTTGGTTTTGTTAACGTCACACTAAAATCAACACGAGGGCTATTGGTGACGCACATCGTAATTTTGAACCTCGGTGAAGTGACAGGGACGATACTTGAGCTGGCATCTCCTAATTTCCACACCACGTCAACAGGAGGACTTTGAGCCTCACCAGATTTCATGTGGTTAGCCCCGGCTGCACGACTGGTTTATATTTGGAGAAGAGGGTGCCAGCTCGGGTATCGTCCTCGTCACTTGACCAATGTTCAAAATTACGAGGCTCATCGCCAACAGCCCTCTTGTTGCTTCTAGTGTAACGTTAATAAAACCAAACCAAACGAAAATTCTTTAGTAGCATCAATGTTCAAACCCACGACTCGACGAAAACCGCAGGCTGCGAGGCTGAGACCATGACCACTAGGCTACTACTCCCCGTAATTTTATCGAAGTTTTGCTCATAAATTTTCTTTCTTCTCAGTAAAGTGGAAAATTTTCAGTTACAGAAAAATATAATTTCAAATATAGAAAATAATGTTATCTTAGCGATCATAATTATTTTCTCTGTATGAAATATTTATTATGCATGTCAATGCTCTTAATATGCAAATCCATTATATTGATAATTCATCAAAACGCAGGTTCTTAAAAACGAAAGATTTAATCACACAGTGAGCTAAAAAGTAAATACAAAAAACTGTCATGTGGTGAGGAATATCTAGTGGGAATTTATACAGTCACAACTAAAAATATAAATAGATATGTAACACAACGAAACAGTTATACAAGTCTTAATGGAACTTTCTTATTTTTCTTTCAATACATCCCTTCAAAATGCATTAAAGTTATTATATATATCCCTTTTTTTTCTTTTTTCTTTTTTTTTTTGAAAGATAGCATACATGGTGAATGTATATCTAAAATTCAAATCTCAAATATAGTTTACTTATTTTATTTAATAAAATTATGTTTAGCGTTGTTTAATATTGATAACTAATTCATGAATATATTTGAACAGTAATACTACATCTGCTATGTACTAATGTATTAGTTAAAAAAATTATAAGTCACGCAAAAGCTTTTAAGATTTTTACTTTGAACAAAGTAAATAGTTTTCTTAATAGTTATCTTCTAAATGCAGCCAATTTTAACTAAATATTTGCTATCAATAAGCAAAAATATACAGGGATAAATTATTAGCTTATGATGAAACATTATACCAACTAACAGTGTTATGGCCTTAGCTTAAAATTACAACGTTTATTCATTAAACTGATAGAACAGTTCACCAGAAATTTTCTTTCAAATGAAATCACTAATATAGGCTTTTACTAGCTCAACACGTTTTGAGATAAATCCATAGATAGCAGTATAATTGCATTTGGTATTTACTTGGCGATTCTTCTCTTAATTAATGAACCTACGGTAAGATTTCTAGCATTGTCTTAAAATTTGTCAAATTAATAGGCTATCTAATCGTAAAATGAGTTATTAAAAGAAATAATAATATCAAAAAGCAACAATTTAATAAATGATCAATTGCATCTTTAATTAAAATACATATTCCCTAGTACAAATTGTTGAAAGTCAATGTAGAACTATTTCCTTCAGATAACTATTGTTTTATATTAAAATTATGAATCAGGGTAATTTTTCTGAAAGTCTTAAATTAATAGTTTCGTTAATTTGTATACATTTCATTATTCTCCATTAGTTTCCAGAAAACGTAACCGTCTCTAGACATTCCAAAATTCTAAACAATTAATCTTCAAACAATGGTAAGCGTCTAATGAAGCAGACTATCTTTGTATTTTTATTCAGATTACAGAATTTTCTAATAATACAATTATATTTTCATGTAAAACAAAGTAGTCAAAAGCATTCACAATTAAAATAAATAAACTGATAACAGCGACTTGTAATTGTATACTGAAAGCGAATGTATTCTCTTTGAAGACCTGAAGTGATATTTAATTAAAATACATATTCCCTAATACAAATAAATTACATTACTGAACCCTGCATACCCTAAAAGTGTCTTCCATTTCCATGTGATAAGAGAAGTTATGTACAATACGAAATAAATGCAATGCTGGAACTAAATAGCATAGACGCGGCAATAGTAATCTTGCAAATTAACCCAAATGGAATTTTGCTCTAAATACTCAGTACTGGAGGAAAGGATTCAGGAAAATGACAGAGTAATTTATTTTCCTACAGTTTTAATCACTGTTCTATGATAAATGGAATAGATTGGTATGGGAAGTGTTATCTGCGATACAACTACATTGCTGAGATTTTAATGCATCAGTTAAAAGCTTCGTATATTAGATGTGAAGAGAGTGTAGGGGGCATAACGCTACCCAGCTGTTGCAGAAATTGAAACATGGTACAATTTATGAAGGTTTCGATTTTAATCTCAGGACTGTATGTTATTTTGTCACCTTCATTCTAGATCCATTAACACCATTACCGGCTGTAATGATGATCAAAGACACCACATCAAAATGAAGCTCGACATGTACCTGTTCTGACTAAATAGATTATAATTAAAGAATCTTAAAAGACAGTTTCAATTTACAGACGTAATTTAAGCAAAAACAAAAATTATTTATACAATAAATGTCTTAAGATGCTTACATAAATGGTAAATCGTTTCAAACCTGTTCTTAAATTATAAATATTGATCAGCTAATGAACGAAAAAATGTTTGTTTTGTCTAGATCTTAATTTTGTAAAAAAAACTTGCCTTTTTTTTTCAGAATATAACTTTTTTTGATAGAATGCAGATTAGAAATGTCTCTACACAGCCAAAGATCGCCTAGAATAATAAAGACTTCAATATGTGAAATTCAACTAATTTACCAAGTTCTTACATGACACAATGAAGAAATCTCTAGAGCAGTGTTTCGTCTTGCGGCCCCCCCCCCTCCCCGCTTAAAAATTTCGAATGACCTAGCTCTAACCCAACCATAAACATGCACGAAAAACATTGTTTAATTTCTAATTTAATTTAAAAATTGATAAATATATAAATTTATATTCTAATAATTATTTCATTTTTATTAAAAACGTATGATAAATTAAAAGGAAATTCTCACAATTTTTATTATCCATGGGTAAGAAATAATTTTATCTTCAACTATTAACAAAAATAACTTCTCTTGTAATAGTTATCGAAATAAATACCAATCTTAATCTAATAAAACAATACAATGCTGTATTAAATAGTTCTTGCATTGTACACACTTCTCTCGAAATGGGAACAGCTGTCTTTAATACTAGAAAAGGCATTTTCGCACACTAGTCGCAGCAGCGAGGAGACTTATTTGCCTGAGTGCATATTGTATATTGCGGAGGATATTACATATTGTGTGTTTGTAGTCGCATTTTGATTCTGAAATACAGTTGAAATCCATTAACTCACAGTTTTATACCATGGCTCTCCTTTTATGAGATTCAGATTATTCTTTTTGCAGATGATATCGGGACTTCCTGTTGAGTATGAACATTAATATTTTTTTTCTATTTTATACATCGTAATATGAGCGTATCATGGAGTTTAATTTACAATAACAAAACGTATACTTCAAATAAAAGAAATTCGTCAAATGGTGCTTGAACATCTAAAAACTAGCAAAAAAGAAGTGCAAGGGTGACTGAGAGCTTGTTTTATTAACGTCGTGCTTAAAAGAAACACGAGGTCTAATGGCGACGGACCCCGCATATTGAGCCTCGGACAAGTGACGAGGACGATACTCGAACTTTCCTCACCAAAGTTCCATACCAAATGGAGGCCTTGGGACCTCTACCAGATTCAACTTGCATCAGCCTCACTGCACGGTGGGTCTTTAGTGTTATCAGAGCTCGAACCCACGATTCGAGAAAAACAACGCTTGTCACAAGTTCGTAACCATACCAACGCAGCAACCATGGCTAATTGCAGGGATACAGTAGAAAACTCTTACGAATTCACCTGATCGTTAAGTGCAGGCGATGACTGTCGTCACAGAGAGAAGATAAAAATTCTACTCATGGAGATGAACAAAAGCTTATCTTTGAGACGCATCCTTTGAAAGATTGGGGATAAGAGACTATCGGCCATTTTCATATTTTTTTGGATTTGAATTCTCGCATTAGTATATGAATAATCATTTCTCGGAGAACGAAATGTTCCAGTTAGAGTTTTTTTCGTAAGATATTATTTTCAAGATATTGTGATCCGTGAGATTAAGCTGTGCATTCAATCATTATTATTGATCAAATTTTATAAAGAATTTTTTTTCTTGTATTAGTGATTTCGACTTAACTAAAAATAATGTCGAAAGATTGTAAGTGTAAAGTAGAGAAAATTCATATCAATGTTGGAATTTATATTATCGCTCGGTTGTTATATTAATACTGAAACGCTCAGTTTAGTAACCATAGACCCTGATTACTTACTGAGAGTTAATGGG
This sequence comes from Nephila pilipes, assembly GCA_019974015.1. NCBI lineage: Eukaryota > Metazoa > Arthropoda > Arachnida > Araneae > Nephilidae > Nephila > Nephila pilipes. The sequence goes on from BMAW01025475.1 coordinate 164,277, forward strand.
GTCAGACTGTATGCTAAAATTACCGCTATAATAATGCGCTTAATGGTTTTTTTTCCAAAATGTAAATAATATTTATTACTCAACTTAGCCGGGATTATGATTTTATAATTCTGCTACACAGAATATGAAATATAATAACTAGAATCGCGTGGGCGTTATTAGCAATGTTACGTCACAGTAGAATATGATTAATTTTAAAAAAAATCCTGTAAAATCAATAATCAATGCAGTCAAGATAATACTATTCTTAAATGGAAGAATCCGTAATAAAAATAAATCTTTTTGTATGTGGGGTGAATTTCAAGGAAGGAGATCGGAGAATGTTATACTGGTTTCTCGAAGTATCAAAAATATAATACGAAAAATGAAAAAAAAATTTAATTCACTAAATGTAAGATGATTCAACATTATTATTTCAAAAAATATCTAGATGTAAAAAATTGCTTTATAATAATATTAATATTAAGTCATAATTTTACAAGAATTCTCAGAAATCTTACATATTTTTAAAAATAATATCATTAAAAATTGTAGCTAGTATTTCCTTAAAAAAAATTTTTTATAGTTACTTATTGCTCCATTTTCGCATATCACGTGATAATCGATTATATAAGAGTTCTATTAAATTAATAAAATCAATTAATGTAAATGAAATACTTAAAATTTTTATAATTTCAAAACGATGAAAAGTTATTGAAATCTCATTTGTATCTATAAAAAACTATTATATTATCATCCCTATACTGTTCATATATAAAGTGGATAATAAAAACTATTTTAAAGATGTAACATTCTGAGCGACTTAGGTTTAATTGGTTATTTAACAGAGTGATCCATCTAAGTTTAATTTTTATTTCAATTTGTTAAGGAAGGAATAAATTAACTAAAAAAGTTTACTAACCTCGTCAACTTTTAATTTAAACAGTTATTAAGACTTAACTGAAATGGACTTAAAGCCTCTATAAAATAATTATTTTGTGAGATTTATATAGATTTTTAAACAAAATTAATCATGTATATAAGTCCTTTATTTTCCAATTTAAAACTTCAAAAATTTAATTTATATTAATAAGTTGTCTATAATAAATTGAATTATATTTCACCACTGTTCTGTTCAATTTCTTTAAATTCTTGCTTCAACATCTACATTGTTTTTTCTTGGGGTTCTATCAAATTTTAATAATCTTAAAAATTGATGTAGCGCTTTTTCGACGAAAAGAAGATTGAAATAATTTACATCAACCGTTTCAAATTGTAAATTTACTTTAATTAAAAAGTTTTCTTCTTTTTGAAATTGAAGTGCATATTATTTCTTTATGAAAATTTCAGCTAATTTCCTACAAAAAACATTTTTAAGTAGTTCAATTCTTCCTTTTCCATTTGCTAAATGAAACTTGTATTATTTTTTATAATTAAAGTTAAGTTAGTTATTCTCATGAAAAGAATTGAAACAGTATTTAATTTCCACATGATAGTTTATGTTTTTGAAACGTTTATCAATAAAATAAATTATTATACAAATGCATTTCATTTACAATCATAACAAAGTTGATTTAAAATTAAATAAATCCCTTTTTAGTTAATTTTAATTACATACTTTTAATTTCATTCATAGTATTCTGATTTTAAAATTATTTTCATCGCTAATGAAACTGAAACAATTTTCTTTAAAATTTGAAGGTTAGAATTTATTAAATAAATAATGGTTTCCATATACATTTTTTTTACTATTTATTTTAAGGAAATTCATGAACAGGCTGGTATAATATTTCATTAAATATTGTTCTTTAAATGTATTTTTCTAATATCTCTCTGAAAAAATAAATTAAAATAAAATTCATTCGCATTCGATCATTATTCTTTCAATTAAAATAAATAGTGAAGTATGGCCTTAAAAATTCTATAAGCGCAGCTCTTAAAAACAATATTAAAAATATCTCAAAGGTAATTGAAATATAAAATTAATAAATAAATTAAATCAAGTTAATTATAGTAGTTAGTTCACCTCTTGTAATTATTGGAATTTTTCTATTCACTGACAAAGATCATATTTTAATTAACGTAAATTTTATGTTTTATTTAAATACAATTATTAGCTTTGCAGAAATTTAATTAATTATCTTTAGGGGTCATACATTAAATATACAACACACGAAAAACTTGAGATGTTAATTCCATAAGCTATTTTACAAAATTTCATAAAAACTTTTATGCGTATTTTATTTAAAATTAGGAAATGAAGTCTTAAAATTTTTCATATAAACTCTAATCATAAAATTTTGAAAGACTCGATTTCTCATGTAATATAACAATTTCTTTAACACTTAAAATAATTAATACACATGGATCAATAAGTTCCGAGACTAACCCAAAGATGGCGCTCGTAGTAAACCAATAACCAGGTCTTTCTAGAGTACTAACCTTTGCTTGAAACGTGTCAAAGTTTTAAGTCGAGCGGACCAGAAACAGCTGAGTTATCGAGGTTGGAGTAAAGTCGTTTTGTAGTTTGTTTAAAAAATGGAAAAAA
>BMAW01025475.1:186629-253001 GCA_019974015.1 Nephila pilipes
ATATATATATATATATATATATATATATATATATATATATATATATATATATATATATATATATATATCAGCCTTGCACCGTGATTTTATGCTGGAAATAAGGGAGTTTATGAATTCCTGTGGCAATTGGTCCCACTAGTTCAGCAACTCTGTTTTCAGGTCTTAGATGGTTCTCGGAGGGGTTTGTAAATTGCGATTGCCCTACCCACAGTGTCCCAGGAATGCTCTATAGGTCTCATATCTGGAGATCTGACTGGCCAATCCATCCGGCGAATATCCTCATTTTACAGAAACACGTCAACCAGATGAGCTCTATGTGGCTTCACATTGTCATCCATTAAAAAGAAATCAGGACCAACTGTAACCCTGAAAAGGCGCATATAGGGTTCCAAGACCTTATCCCTATACCTCTCAACAGTCACAGTGCATCTTTCAAAGACATGGAGGTGTGTGCGGCCATCAAACAGGATGCCTGTACAGACCATCAACCTCCTCTGCCGTAATGGTCGATTTCTCGGACATTTGAGGGCAGGTAACGGGTTCCTGGTTCTCTCCAAATGAAAGTATGGCGAGAATCACTAATTAGGCTGAACCGAAACTCATCAGTGAAGAGAACAGCCATCCATTGATCATCCTTGATACGCCTAGCTACAATGGACAAATGGCAATCTTCTCTGGCTGCCATGGCTCTTAGACGACCTTGACCAGGCTTTCTCTCGACGGATCCGGTATCCTTAAGCTGTTTCCATTAATTCGTCACAACGCTGGTCGTTGAATCGAATTCTCTGTAAATCTGGATTAGAGACTATCTCTCTCTGGATTAGCCTACCCACAATTCACCACCTTATTCCACCATCTAAATGTTAGTGGTTACTCAGTTTTACTGTTTGAATTTCAATATAAGCGATTCCTGCAAATTAAACACCACAAAATTCTGCGAAATGCGCAAGCGAACGAAATGCGGATTTTGGAGCACGCTTTTATAAATCCTGTTTTTCGACTAGTTCCGCCGCCACACATGTTAGCTCTTGGTATTAGACGTACAAGAGTTGTATCTTTATTTCGAAGCAGCATTTTTACATTTCGTTCAATACTTTTCATGAAATTTGACAAAATATGCAAATTCTCTTAATTTTGAACACCTGTGTATTTGAACTTTAGAATATTCTAAGGTGGAAACTTAAAATATTGTCTTTGTCAATCATCCACGTCAGATAGGTTGAATTTCTTAACAAAATCAATCCCTCATTCGGAAAATGGCCGGAAACACAATGGAAGTCGTCGTATTCTGTAAAAAAAATTCGCTTAGGTGAACATTCTTCAATGGGTGATATGGAACGGAAGGTAATTGAAACTAATTAGTTTCTTATGCCGCAAAGCCACTGGTATATATATATGTGGGTTTGTAGTAGAAACACCCGATCATAGAGGGCACTGCCTCTGCTATTGAAGGGAGCCCGCTCTTGAAGGAGAGTCGACGGCAGTCATCGGAAAGAGGAAGACGCCCTTGTTGATGACTCTAGACGATTTATGATTTAAGACGCTGATGATTGTTTTATGTTTTTAAATGTTATTGTGAAATGTCTCGTCAACTATGTGAAACTTTATGTTAATGTGAAACGTCAATATTAAATGTCTGTGTGCTAATTCAAAGTTTGATTTTTATTAATTAATGTAGGCCATCCCACAAATCAGAAGTGGGATTGAGGCGCATAATTAGATGCAAACTGATAAGGATATGAGCACATAATAAGGATTGAGGAGCATAATTAGATGTAAACTGATAAGGAATAGAAATAAGGATTGAGGCGCATTATTGAATGTAAGCACATTAGGACTCGTTTAGGATATAAAAATCGTGATAGTGTAGGACTCATGATTAAATTGTGAACATTGACTGAAAAAAAAGCGTGGATAACTGTGTGCTGACCAAGGATAAATTCAAGACTTTGAGGTGAGTCAGATTTATTCTTATTTGCTAAACATGAAGATTGATGATATTAATGTAGTAAGCGATGCACTGAAGAATCTCAATAAAGAAAAAATTAAGACTTTGCATAAGTTTATTTTTGATACTGATGGCGATGCTAAAAATACGGAAAGAATAAGAAATTTTACTGGTTTCGAATTCACAGTAAATGACTCTAACTTTAAGTCTAAATTAAAAACTATTAATGATACTTTTTCATTACATGAATTGATTAACATTTGTGATAATCTGAATATTGCATTCCAAGGAACAAAAACCGAAATAATCAAGAAAATATTAGTTCTATTAAATGATGTTAACTGGCTTTATCAATATATTCAAAATTCGAATCAATCAGAAAGCGAAACGGGAGTAGAAACAAAACAAAATCCATCAGTGCAGAGCCAGAACATTAATGAGTCAGCAATTCATTCTGAAGAGCTTTGTTATGACTATGGCACCACTCGAAATCAAAACATCTCTGTAAGCTTTTCAGACATTGAAAGTGTTACTTCCTCTTTTAATGGTGAATTGCATGAAAACATTTCAGTTTGGTTCGAGCAGTTTGAGAGCGCTGCGAATATTTTTAATTTATCTGACCTACAAAAGTTTATTTTCACTAAACGATCGCTTGGTGGTAATGACTTATTATTTGTGAGAAGCGAATTGAATATTACGTTATACCAGGAATTAAAACGTGTGTTGATAGATGAATTCGAGGTCACTACTAATTCAGCCCAATTGCATGAAATATTGAGTAGGCGTAAAATAAAAGAATCTGAATCTATACAGGAATATTATTTTATAATGAAAGAGTTGGGTAATCGAGGGAGAATTGAAGATACCGCTTTAATGCAATATATTATTCGAGGAATCAACGATAGAAATGAAAATAAATTAGTTTTGTATGGTTGCAAAGATTTGCGTGAATTTCGCGAAAAACTGAAGATTTACGAGGTTATAAAAAATGATTTTATGAGAGAAAAAAGTAAATATAATTTTAGCAAAGTAAAACAAAACCCAGATAATTTTGTGAATCATAAACGATCAATTAATTATTATCAGAATACTAAATTTTGTTTTAATTGTGGTGGTAAAGGACATATATCTAAATTTTGTTCACATAAGAATAAAGGTTTAAAATGTTTCAAATGTCAAAACTTTGGGCATAAGGCGTCTGAATGTTCGGAATTAAATTTGGTGTTGCCACTCACCATTAAGTTTTGTATTTCCTGTTTCTTTAATTCTACTCTTAGCTTATTCCAACTTGGAATCTGGCAACTTCTTTTTAGTTTTGGTTACGGAATTAGAATAAACAAAAATGGCTTTTTGATGTCATTACGTAAGTTACGCTTTTAATAGTATATATATAAGTTTTCATCAATATTATGTACGTATTCTATGCATAATAACTTTCTCTACTGTAAATAGCCTCATTATCTCTGTGTCGTGTTGTGAAAATAAATATATTTGAAACGAAAGGAGAGTTTGCATTGAGTCACAACAAAGTGGCATCCGCGACAGGACATAATACTCTGCATTACGTTGTGAGATAGAAGTAAATTTATATACGAATTGGATATTACTTCCGATTGCTGAACTGGAAGGTAAATAATTCATGGATCTTTTTCTCACTTATTCTGAGTTGTTTTATTCAAAGTAGTTCATATTTTATTTCATTGTTTATTATTGTAAGTGAACTATTTTCAAATTGAAGATATTTGTGTTGAGTATATATGTTCAGATTCATTCGCATTTAAAATAAGTAAAATGACTCAAAAGGCAGAACAAGCAGAGATTGAGGCTAAATTAAGAAATGAAAGAATGAATTTAAGACGTCTTTTTACTGTATCGGCAAACACGTTCGATGATATTCATCATAAGATTGATAAAGTAAAAGACATTCACGTTCAATATAACAAAGTTGTCGAAAAAGCTGAGCGTTTATTTAAAGTTGATGATGAAATTAAAGAATGTATTATTTTTACTGATGAAGAATATGATACGACGGAATCATACAGAGACAGATTTACTGAAATAAAAGTTGTTTATGAAAAACAATATACACAAGATGAAAGTAGCTCTGTAGTTTCCAGTAAATACTCACATGACAATTTAAAATTGCCAAAATTACGTATGAAAGAGTATGATCTAATACCTAGAACCTGGGTCGCTTTTTGGGGACAGTTTTGTCGTATTGATGAAGATGAGAATATAAGAGAAGAAGATAAATTTCAATATTTATTATCTTCGTTAAAACCAAAAACAAAGGCTCGTGATATTGTGGAAAGTTACCCACCGTCTAAGGACAATTATGCGAAAGTTATAGAGCATTTGAAGTCCCGATTTGGGAGGAAGGATTTACTGATTGAAGTTTACATTCGAGATTTATTAGCATTAGTCAACAGTAAATCGAATATCAAGTTAAATGATTTGTACGATAAACTTGGTTCATATTTACGTGCATTAGAGACATTAGGTGTGACAACGTCTAATTATGCAGCAATGTTGTATCCAGTTGTTGAATCGTGTCTCCCAACAGAAATCTTAAAAGCATGGGATAGATATAGGCTGAATAGAGAAGACAAAGAAGATGATCCTGTTGTCTCGAAGGATAAAGTCCTAGAAAATCTTATGATTTTTTTACGTCATGAAGTAGAAGGCGAAGAACACCGTTTTCTAGCAGAAACTTCATTTGGCGATGGTATGAAAAGGAAAGAATCTCGTAAACCACCACTAAGAGATGAACCCACTGCTGCTACTCTAATTGCGAATACATCCGTTGGAAGAAATCAGTGTATTTTCTGTGAGCGTGCTCATGCAAGTCAAGACTGCCAGAAAATCTCCAACTTGGCTTATGAGGACAGAAAGGGACAAGTTATGCGCAAGAGATGCTGCCTCGTTTGCCTTAAGCCTGGTCATATGGCAAAAAGGTGCCATAGTTCCGTTAAATGTTTGATTTGTGGACGAAGGCATTATGCTTTACTATGTCCAGATTTACGAAAGGATAAAATTTCCTCGAAGAGTAGAGAAGTTGATGAGGAGCAACATTCTACGGAAACTTTGTTAACAAACCTTCTCTTAGAACGTAAAATTTATCTAAAAACTATCACTGTCAGAGTACGACATAAAAATAAAGAAGTCTGTGTTCGCGCATTGATGGATGATGGTTCCCATCGTTCTTATATTGTAAAGAGTTTAGTTGCAGAGTTGGATCTTTCTCCTTCTGGAACGGAAGTGCTTTCTCAAGGATTGTTTGGAGGCGGAATTTCTCCTTCTATGGAGTATGGGAGATTCACAGTAACGGTTGAAAGCTTGGATCGTAAATATTCGACTTCAATGTCTTTTCTTGATCAACCGAAAATTTGCTCAACTTTACCTAGAATAAGTGATAGAAATTTAATTGCTGAACTTGCTTCTCGAGGGATTAAACTGACTGATGTTGTACAAGATACGCCACCCATAAGAGTTCTTCTGGGAGCAGATGTGCTTGGAAGAATATTAACCGGAAGAATAGAGATACTTACGTCCGGAATATCAGCCATAGAAACTTTATTGGGTTGGACCATTTTAGGATTAGGGAAGAAAAAACAATCTGTTAACATGGTTACACTAGCTCTGCAAAATATCGAGCTTCCAAAGATTTGGGATTTAGAAGTTTTGGGAATTAAAGATCCCATTGAAAGAAAAAATAAGTCAATTCTGGCCGAAGAAACTCTGCTCCATTTCAAGGAAACTGTGAAATTAAAAGATCTACGATATGAAGTAGCATTACCTTGGTTGTCTGGTCACCCACCAATGTACAATATGCATGATGTCGCTGAATCTAGACTACGTTCAGTTACAAAACGTCTAGTGAAAGAAGATATCTATAAAGTTTACGATGATGTTTTGAGACAATGGCAAAGGGAAGGTATAATAGAAGCTATCGCAGAGAATGAAATTTCAAACCCAGGTCATTATCTTCCTCATAGACCAGTCATCAAATCAGCAAGCCTCACTACTAAAGTTCGTCCAGTTTTTGACGCATCCTTCAAACAACCAGGATATGCTTCTCTAAATGAATGTTTAAGTGTTGGACCTAGCCTTTCAGAACAGATTCCTCCTCTTCTCTTAAGATTTCGCACTAATAACTTCGGAGTGATTGCTGACATTAAGCAAGCTTTTTTACAATTAAGTGTCAGACCAGAGGATCGTGATTTTTTGAGATTCTTGTGGTGGGATTCCAAAGATAGTTCGAAATTGGAATTTTTCAGACATTGTAGAGTTGTCTTCGGAGTTGCATCAAGCCCTTTTCTTTTGAATGCTAGCATTCGCCATCACTTGGATTCAACTGAATTCCAAAATGAGTCTCTTCAACCGACAGTCCAGAAACTTAAACGGGGATTTTATGTGGACAATTTAACAGTCAGTGTTGAAAATAAAGAAGAATTATTACGGTTCAAGGAACAAACCATGCAAATAATGAATGCAGCGTCCTTTGAATTACGGAGTTGGGCTCACACAGGAATTAAACATCTAGAAAGTCAAAATGTGCTCGGACTTAAATGGGATACCGAGACCGATGAGCTCTACTGTGTTCATCCTGAAGCTGATATGGGAATAAGTGATACTATTTCTAAGAGGAAATTACTTTCAATTGTAAATAGTATATATGATCCTATTGGTTTCACCTCACCTGCGACTTTATTACCAAAATTATTGTTGCAAGAAGCCTGGCGTAATAAATTGAACTGGGACGAGGAGTTACCACCTGATATGCAAAAACGGTATCAACGGTGGGCTAAACATTTTGATCTTATTGAAAGCTGTAGAATTCCTCGCAAGCTATTTTATGGAAGTTTTGAAAAGGCTACCTTGCACATATTTACGGATGCTTCTGCTCATGGGTATGCGTGTTGTGCTTTTTTACGGTGTGAAGAAGAGGGAGAAGTGAAAATCTCATTGGTTTCCGCAAAGGCTAGAGTAGCACCTGTATCGAGACCTACAATTCCCCGATTGGAACTATTAGGAGCAGCCATTGGAGCTAGAATTGCTTCAACAATTAAAGAAGCGCTTGACTTATCTTTGGAAACATATTTTTGGACGGATTCTATGGTAGTTCTGGGATGGATTACTAACTCAGAACCATGGAAAACATTTGTGGGTAACAGAGTAAAAGAAATACGAGAACTCACAAATGTTGAAGATTGGAGATTTGTTCCTGGAGATGTCAATCCGGCAGATATACCTTCAAGACCATGCAATTGGTTTGAACTTTTACGAAGCCAATGGTGGGAGGGTCCAAAATGGCTCTACGAACCTCCGGAGTTTTGGCCCTATGCTGAAATAACTCTACCAGAAGAGGCATTAGTAGAAATACGAAAGTCTGTTGCTGTAAATCTTAATATCAACACCAAAGAATGTCTTGGAAGTAGATTTTTATATTTGGAAAGCAAACCCAATGATAACGTAGAATCTCTCAATATTGCAAAACAAACATATCTGCTTAAAATGGTACGTTTCGGTAATTTAAATATTAACTCATTGATAGATACCGGAAGTCAAGCTACGTTAATTTCTAAAAATATATTTGAAAAGTTAAATATTTGTAAACTGAATCAGTGTAATTCAATTTTATCGGATTAGGAGATTGTAAAATACAGCCCATAGGTATATTTACGGGAGAGATACGAATAGATAACTTCAAGTGTTCTACTGATATATGTGTCGTGGAGAATGGTGCTATACCGCATAATGCTATTATAGGACTTGATGTAATTTTGCAAGGTGAAGTTCTAATAAATGAAAATGGATTTTCAATAAAAAATAAGTCTCCGTGTGAAGAAAACAATATTTCATCGGTTTTGCCAGTTAATGTTAATTGTGATGAAATTGAAGAAAATATAGGCTATAATATTTCAAAATCTAATAAAGATGAAGTGCGTCAATCTATATTAAATTACCAACCGAAGAAGATTAAATCAACTAACATAGAATTAAATATTTTAACTAAAAATAATGAGCCAATATATCAACGACCGCGACATTTACATTTTTCAGAAAATAAGATTCTTGATGCTCAAATAACTGAAGAGTTAAAACAGGGAATTATAGAACCTTGTTCTTCAATGAATACGAAGTTTACTGAAAAATCAAAAGAAATTATTGAAGCCGAATTTCAAGCTAATTTTGAAAAACAGAGTAACAATCTACGAAAAGATGTCAAAAAACAAAAGATTGAAAGACCAATAGCTAATTGTGTGCAATGCGTTCAAGTAAACCGTAAAAAAGGAAAGAAGGAAGGAAAGAAAAAAGGAAGCTTCATCCAATTCATAAAGATGATATACCTTTACATAAGTATCGAACAGATCACCTAGGACCATTTGAAAGTTCTACAAAAAATATAAATCATCATCGAATTACAACTAGTGCAGAATTTATAAGAAGATGGTGCGTAACTTAAACTATTCAATTATACTTCATTTACTTGACTATGAATCTACCAAATATGACTTTTTCCCAATTATGACTATTTTCCCCCAAACACGACTGGATTTATCTATGTTTTTTGAAGACGTTGAAAGAAAAAAAAAAGAGAGAAAAGTGAAAGCAAGACGAAGTGACTAAGTAAGACGATGATACTTCATAGACGATAGTGTTTTCCGAAGACGATGATGTTCCAAGATTGATAAATGCTGTTCGAATTATCAACTTGTTATTGCTTTTGAATTTTCTCTTTTCAGTTGTATTTTTTAGGTTGAGACGATCTTTTGTTAGAATCAAGAAGCTGAGGTCATCTTCTTCCAGGAGGGCCGAGAGTGGGTTTGTAGTAGAAACACCCGATCATAGAGGGCACTGCCTCTGCTATTGAAGGGAGCCCGCTCTTGAAGGAGAGTCGACGGCAGTCATCGGAAAGAGGAAGACGCCCTTGTTGATGACTCTAGACGATTTATGATTTAAGACGCTGATGATTGTTTTAATGTTTTTAAATGTTATTGTGAAATGTCTCGTCAACTATGTGAAACTTTATGTTAATGTGAAACGTCAATATTAAATGTCTGTGTGCTAATTCAAAGTTTGATTTTTATTAATTAATATAGGCCATCCCATATATATATATATATATGGTTGCACTCAACATACAAATTCTACACAGATGACATATGTAATGCATTTCCACAGATTCTTAGATCAGTGTGGGTTAAGATTCCTGGTCTGTCATTATAAATCAAGTTTCCGCAAGGCTTAGTTTCAGGCAGATCCGTATATAACACATTCGTGATCGAGTTGAAACAGAATTATTGAATGATACATTCGGGGCAATGATGTTCGATCCGACCCCATGAGGTGTTTGGCCACACCATCATGAAACTGAAGGATTTCTTCTGCAGATGCGGAAGGAAAGTAAGTTTGTGGTCGGAAATTACTCCAAGGAAACGGACATCAGGAATAACGAGTATTGGAGTATTAAGGTTGCGAACACCAGGATAGAGAAAGAAACTCCGTTTCCTGCAAGAAATTCTTACATAAACGTTTTCTAGAAGTAATACTAGGTCCATTCAATTCGCACTATTAAACCTATTTATGGGCAGAAGTTGCCGCTCAATTAGAGTCATTGCCGATCCTTCGCATGATATCTGCAATTCTTCGACACCGACCCATAAATAAAAGGTTGGAGCTGAGAAAGAATATTGTGATGTATGACATACGAAACGAGCATTCACCATACGCTCTAGGTCTTCCAAAGGCATATGGTTAATGCAATAAGTGAATTGTTGAAGTGGCCCTTTGAAATTTTTTATTCCAGGCTTCAATAAGGGAACTACTGTGTCTTCCTGCCACCGAATAGGAAACACATGCTCCCCTCCATATTCTATTTAATAAGTATATGAAACTTACAAAGGAATCCTTATTTAAATGACGAAGCATACAGGTAATTCCATTTGGCCTTGAACAGTTATTGTGGACCAATTATAATACATTTCCCTCAATACGATTTTTCACAATGATAAGACTTTTCACTTGTTAAAGTAATAGTTGTAAGGTAGATATTGCCAACACTAGAAGCTGATAGATGTCTGTTCAGAATGATTTTTAGTTGCTAGAAATGACGTTGGTCTATTCGCGATTTTCTCTTCACTAATCTTGGAGACTTTCATTGAGATTGATTGTATAAAATAGCTATTTCTTCTAAGCCCAAATGAAATGGGATTCTGTTACATTGAGATCGAAATAAAGTGAAATGATTCAGATATAATGATATATAAGTTAGAGGAAATTGAGAAGAGATATAGGGGGTAGCGAATGTTATTATCCGGAGTAAGTGACAACTGTTGAATAGTGAAAAGTGGGAATCGTACGGATTGCATATAATATTTAACAAGGACTGTCAGGCGATTATAACAGAGGCATCGGTAGGATAAATAAATTTCAGTTATAATTAGAACTGTTAGCTAGGGATGAAAATTGGAGAGCAATTTAAATTCTAGGCATTGATAATAAATAATTTTCCTTGTTTAGTCTGGAATTTTCTTAGATTGTTTTCCTGACTCTTAAAGTTTAATGTATCAGATTGAATTATGCTTAAGATTCAAATAATAATGAACAACCGTTACAGCACTATACAAATCGGAGTTTGACACACTTGCAAATAAGTTGCCGAAAATAGGAACCATATTGGCACGTGAAAAATTCACAGAATTCGCAGTTTTCGATATCGAGATTAAAAATTCTCGAGACAGGGAATTTGAAGCTTTCACTTTCCTCCATAACTGTTAACTAGCCGTGAACAATATGATGGAAAAGACAACTGATTCAAGATTCTCTCCGGCAAGATATCTTACTCTTCGAGCGAAAGCCTTTGCCCATTTAAACTACATGAGGACGTGGACGATACCCGAGTTGCCGCTTCCCTCTCCTAACTTTCGGCCCCGACAGATTTAATGTACATCTGTCTCGGCTACACGGCGGGTCTTTAGTGCCCAAGGATCGATCCCGCGACTGAATGAAAACCGCTGGCCACGAATCCGAAACAATGACCACTGGGCTACCGCGACCACGCTTGGGAAATGACATCTGATGCCACACCCAGACTGTTTTATAATGTAAAAATAAGTACATGTATAAATTCACGGTCCCACAATAAAATACCCCTATTGGGTATCATAAGCTGTCTCCAGTAAGGTTTTTGGCGGTTGGAGGTTTGTATATTTAACGCTTATATTCTGTACAAAGAAATACGAAGGGGAAAAAAAATGATGAATACCTTTAGGCCCTGTCAAATTTATAAAGAGATTAGTTAGCGCCCGTGAAAAGGGATTCAAAATTTTCCAGAAACTCTCCCCATTCTCTTAAGTAATTTTTCAGTTAAAGTTCTAATATTAAAGGCAAATACATACACCTCTTCACCGCAAGAAGGAGCCATTTTCCCAAAATAGTCAGTAACGACTCTGTTGTGGGTTTAAACTCAGTAAATGTATTGAAAAGTTCTTTATATATTAAAAAAATTATTTTTATAATATTAAGGTAACTAAATTGAATAGTGATGTAGAAAAAATGGATGAATGACGTAACTAAAAATGTGTTGTGCGCGTGAATTCTTTTCCTATTGATTACTGTCCATCAGACGAAGAAATTGACAACACAAAACCCTTCCTGGAACACAGTACTAAAATTTTTTGAATATGTATGTGTAAGTTTTGTATTATCCCGCATCCCCCCTCCCCAGAAAGAAGGTACACACGGCCTACCAAGTTTCAAAACCGATCTTGGATCGATCCGAGTATACCTCGCCCTTAGAATATTATTAACAAATATTCGACTCCGACATTCAATATCAATAACGTTCGAAAATGAGGAGAGTAAGCTAAAAATAAATCGAGTTCATATTTACAGTTAAATTTTTAGTGTGGGGGGGGAGATTAACTTTTTGTATACATAACATAGGAGTACCGAGTGAGTGAATATAAAGGTAATTGGCGCAATAACTAGATGTGGCTTTGCAGCGCCAAACAAGATTTAACTGTGGTCTAGACATGAAAAAATTGGAAAAAAAGACAAAAATTGGTTGACAAAAAGGAGGATCAAAAATAGAGAAGGATCGCTGGGTAGCCCGGGGGTGCGTCACCCGTATTTACCAAAGACAGTAAACCGCACTGGAAAGATCATTAGGGTGCCTCGGGGTCATAATGCCCATACTTACCTAATGAAAGCGAGTCCCTGAGGTCCTCTGATATAATCCCCAGGAGCACATAGGGGTATGGAATCGTTACTATTGAAAATTATGTACCACGTGGCTTCGATTAGCTTTTGAAGTTAAACTACGGTCTTGGCACAACGGTTAGTCTATCAGAGCAACGAATTCCCATCTTTGCACACAAGTTGTGCTTGGGAACCAGAATTCAGAAAAAATTATTGTGATAAGACATGACGCCAAATATTGGAAACTTTCTTTCTTGCGAATGATTACTGACTAAAAGTCAGCAACCCTTACTATCTCGGAGATAGTAAAGGGGAGATAGTATCTCCCCTTTGTGAGTACAAAAGGTTTACGATACCCCATGCGGTGTGGGGAGTGCCCGGTGCTCCCAGAGGGGGAAAGAAATTTTTTCCTCAATCCTAAAAGCGCCGAGAGGAAAGAATATTTTGACTTATTAAAATTATAGAAATATTAGTTAAAACTTATGGCAAACGTCTAAATATTGCATTGTTAGGCGAGTACGAACGATTCCCAAAATTTCAAAGCTCTAGCTTGATGGGAAGTTGGTTAAATTAACGATCGAAAATTTGATGACACACACACACACCAAGTGAAATTCAGAAAAACGTTGTAAAAATTAAAAACATTGTTAATATACAAGATGGAATAGCAGTTTAAAACAAAACGTAATCAGATCAGATGAAAGCGTGAAACAGAATAAACTAAGGTCGAATCCGAGTTTTCTTTTTCTTCAAAAAGTTTGTAGATTCAGTTTGATCCATGACATCCATAAGCCAGGTGTCATCCATGTCGTATAATATACTATCATCATCTCCGAGTTTAGGCGGTAGAGCACTTTTTTTTTGGTCTGTAGGCATTTAGTTTTAAATCAACTTTAGGTTTACTATTTGTTCCAGGATGAGAGATATTTCGGAATGGGCGATTTACCTTATTTTGCCTTTTAGTTTTTGTTTTTAAACCAAGAAATGAAGGAGAAGGGAGATTTCGAGAAGCGGGAGCAACTGTATTCAGAATATTAGAATTTACAGATGTAGCGTTTTTAAGAGGAACTATTTGGGCCCCGACAGATTTAATGTGCATCAGCCCTGGCTACACGGCGGGTCTTTAGCGGCCAAAGATCGAACTCGCGGCTGAACGAAAACCACCGGCCACGAATCCGAAACCATGACCACTAGGCTACCGCGGCCACCTGAAAAGAAAATGCCTCAATAAGCATTTTTCACTGTGATGGAAAATTGTATTAAATGAGATGAAATATCTATTGAATTAATTAATGGTGGTGAAAAAGGGCTGTTTCATATGTAAAGAAATTACATATACAAGATTTTAAAAATTCCAGAACATTTTATCATAATTAATATTTAAAAAAAACTATGTGCCTTGCATCGTAAACTGTCGCGTGAAACTTGATCATGTCGATTATCCAGAAAACATATCTGTATCGTGTCATCCATCACGGAATAAATTACGCACTTGGATAAAATGTTAGCATTTTTCTTTCTTTTTTTGTTAATTCTAAAACTTTAACGGTAAAACAGCGCAAGATATTTTGACTACTAAAATTGAACTAAGACAGCATTCGAACTTCATCTAACCATACATTGAACTGTGGCAGATACTGAGGAATTAAAGGCTGAACATATGGGTAAAATAAAGAGCATCAAAATATTTTTAAAAGAATAAATGGTTTCTCCCCCATCTTTTTTCCCCGCAATTCTGAATTTTTTAAAAAAAAAGAAAGGAGAAGGAAAATGATTCTTAAAGCACTCAAAGTAGAGAATATACTTTCCAGAAAGAAAACAGATGGGATTTACGACTGAACCTAAAAAAGACGAGAAATAGACATTAGTATTGAAGAAGGGCATCTTTATGGTCAAATTATACGCAATACCTCACCTCCATTTCATGTGTTGTATTTTTCGTTAATGATACACTTTGCTGCATTCTCACGAAGACTCGTAGTGACATATATTTATGAGAAAACTTTTTTTCATCTTTTTGTTACAGTTTAAAATAAAGCAAACGGTGACTGGAAATTATTTCATGCGGAACTCACCAATTATGAAAAGAAAAAGAGAAAAAAAATCCAACAATTTTTTTAAGCATATAGATAAAATAAAATCGGTCATTATTTCCAATTTCGATTCCTAACAAGGAAACATTGTAAAAAAATAATATACTTACAACAAAACAATAACAATTAGAAATGCAATTGAGCGGTTAGTTAGTAACGAACTCGTAAACAATTGGCAAAAAAATTTCAAAGATAATTATGCAGTAATGTTAATTATGTTGGAATAATGCCTATTAACCGATATCTTTTATTTAATTCTGATTCAAACTTTCGTTGGCCCAATTTATAGCCCTTGTACTTGTAACCCACTAATCACTATGAAACGAGTCATATCTTGCAAATATCAGAAGATTAAAACAGGGACATATGTAATGAAGTCTGTATGTATGTATTTCTCCAAATCTAAATTCCTTTTTTGATTCCTTGGCATTTCGTTACCATTATCAATTCTCATGCACGAGGCCACATCTGCACACCAATTAGTTAAGTCTGCTTAACGCTGCCTCCCGAGTCCTTCCTCAACTCGGCTATCCAAATGAATTTCTCTTCTCTGCAGCCATTTGACCTTTGGCATATGGGGCTCCGTGTCAGAGCACTAGCATTATCATTTGATGGCATTCTAAGTATATTTTCAATCCATATAATGTCTTTTTTTCATTTGGACGCAAGTAGGTTTGGATGATATTTTATTACTCAATTCAAAATTTTATGCAATTCGCAACAATATAAGTCAAAAAGCATCGGTCAATGAAAGACGAAGGCCGAAATTTAAATACTTTGTTGATATGGATCAATATTTATTCAAAAAGTAAATTACTAGGTTTTAAAGATATTTTATTCTTGTCCAGGGAATCGAATTCGCTTTTTTTTTTATATATAATCTCTTTCTACAATCACCAGGTCCTTCGAGTAACACTTGTCTACTACTAATTCAAGGGTACAGTGTTAATAAAATTTGTCACACGCTTAGATTTCTATGTACTTTACCATTTTGCCGGCGATAAAGTCGCCAAAAATGATGTATGGAATTCATTTTTTTTATATGTATACTGTGTGTTATCGCCAATAAAGTTTACTTGGCGAGATTTGCGCCGACGAAATGGAAAAGCGCCGATTTCTAATTCATACGACTTGGAATTTTGCGAAACAAATTAAAATCCTTCACTTTTCGCATCTTCTGGATAAATTTTACAAACAATGTTTTATTTCCTTCTATTTTTCGGCCAGTCAGAAACGATGACTCTCAAGGATTTGTTAATGGGCCTCGTCCTTTTCAATTTTTACATAAATGACATTTCAACTTAGACTCAAGTCATTCAGCGATGCTCGCAGACAATATTGCCATGCTCTCACAACATAATTCACTTTTACAAATTCAACATTATTACAGTATATCTCTACTACAGCACCGACTATTTGACTGAAGAATAAAGATGAATTCAATAAAAATTGCGCATTTTTTCTTTACAAATTTTAATACAGCAAAGGTCCTCATTTCCTCTGCCAGGCCATTCCCTGATTTACATAATGTATGTATTAATTGTAGGCTTTAAAAGCAAAGTTAACTTTTGCCCCTTATCAGGATGATCATTCAAAAGACGACCTGTAAAACAAAATAAACGAAGCACTTCAAGAATGTAATGTGAGAATTGTTGCACCGCACACTTCTACACATATTACCTGTTCTAGACCTGAAGCACGAAAATGCAATTATTGATCTGGCGGTTTTTAAAAATACGATCTTCCCTTTATATAAGACATTGGTTTTAAACGAATTAGATTTCGATATCATCATTGCAGTGCGACTTAAACTGTGTGATGTACTCTGAACGTTCCGAAATTTCTCTAAATTGTTGGAGAATTATGCTTTCCTAGACCCTTGCGGCAATCTCAAAGCAAAAACGTAAGCCGTTTCCTCCTCCCGCCGAAAAATATAGGTATTATTTGTCACAGAAATCATGTTTAATTTCTAAAAACTCGACATTCAAAATAAAATTCCGTACACTTAACAATAAGACAACACTAGATCTCAGACCTCTCGTCAGAGATGGGAGGCGGAGCAAACAATCAAGCGTTAGTGACTTTACACTTTGGAGGAGTGAGTGAGTGAAAGTTAGAGGCGCAAGAGCCAGATGTGACTATTATGCGCCAAATAAGATTTAACTGTGGTCTAGACATGAAAAAAATTGGAAAAAAAGACAAAAATTGGTTAACAAGAAGGAGGGTCGAAAATAGAGAAAGATCGCTAGGGTACTCGGGGTGCGTCACACGTGTTTACGAAGACAATAAACCCCACGGGAAAGAAAAAGATCACTAGGATGCCTTCGGACACTTTGGAGGAAACACCCAACTTGAAGAACGCTGCCGGCAGTATAGCTGTGGTTCCGATTGAAAAAGCCAGTCTGAATAAAAAGCCTTCATGATCAGTTTAAACCTAATCACATGCACCTTGAATTTTCATGGTAGTTGTGGGTTAGCACACGTTTAGAGAAATATTTTTAAATAACCAACCAGTCTTTATCTGGAAAAGTTGATTCTAGTGAAATTCAGGGAAAACATTAAAAATCTATTCATAACACTCAAAATAATAAATAAAATAAAAATCTTTTGATTTAATTACAACTCGAATATTCTATTCAAATTTAATTTGGTGATAATGCTCTCAATTATATGTCGAAGAACTACCACTTTCCCATCTCTTGGAAAATAGACATGATAATCCTTATTCTAAAATCTAATATGGACGATCCAAATCTTCAAAATTATCATCCTTATAATACTTATCAGTTATAGTAGAATTAGTATTTTAGAAACGCCAGGACCAACTCAATAGATTTGTCTGTCTCATATTTTTATAGTTTATCTACATCTGTTCCAAATAACGTACTCCTTGAATAAATATTTTAAGTTTAAAGCATAACAAAATTTTCAAATTAAAGTACATTTTTAACATAGCTTTACTTTGCTTTCATGGTCTGAATGTATTTCCAACTTGCAAACTTTTGCAAAATTACTAAAACCACTATGGAATTGAAGTTATATAAAAAAAAATAAAAATAATGCATAATTCTCTGTATGTTCTAAACATTCCAATGCTAATAGCTCTTTCCATATTAAACTGAATAGAG
Source organism: Nephila pilipes (assembly GCA_019974015.1). Classification (NCBI taxonomy): domain Eukaryota; kingdom Metazoa; phylum Arthropoda; class Arachnida; order Araneae; family Nephilidae; genus Nephila; species Nephila pilipes. The sequence continues at coordinate 204,002 of BMAW01025475.1, forward strand.
AAAGAGCTAGTGGTTTTACAATTTCTACTACCTACAATAATCTGGGAGACAATGTAACTTGCTAATTAAAAATAATCTACTGTCAAATAGATGAATTTTTCGACATTTTATTAATTATGAAATCACATTAATCATCTGAAATAATTTTAATAACTAAATATGGCAAAATCTTCTTAATTATGGTAGATTTCATAAAAAAATTCTTTGTTCAATGACTTTCGTATATATACAAAGTTTTCGCCTGTAAATTAAAAAAAATTTCTTTTAATATTTCAATATCCATTTATAGAAGCTAAATGTGAGTACCAGGGCAACACTTCTTACTGCATAAAAAATTAATCTAGGCAGGCTATTTCAACAGAGGACAGTAAGAGATAAGATATGTCATTTCTCTGTAATTCAAATATTAAATATTTTTTCATTTTCGATATCTAATTCCCTATGTTTCATTGAATTAGTTCGTCTTCAACGCAATGGAAAGTACGTGGAACTATCTGATGCTTTAATATTAGTAAATCCCTGAATCTTTTTCGAAATATTTGCGATATCTTTCACCTTCCAGTGGGAAAACCACTTGTCAAAAAAATTGAGAGGATTCACTATGAGAAGATGCTCTTTTCGAACACAAAGACAGTAAAATATCTATTAATTTTATACTGCTTTACAATTTTCCATCTCCTAAAATAGTAATTAAAACTGTATACATAACTATCCAAAGAACTTCAAGATATAGTTCATGTTTACTCACCAAAATGATACTTTACAACAGACTATTTATATGCACTACTACTTCCTTACCTTGGGCTTGCACACTATTTCAATATTAAACTTTCATCTATTGGAAACTGTCAGCCTTCTAAAGCCAAGGATTTTGTCAACTGGATTATTTACAATTTTAATCATCTAAATACAAATGTCTCCCATTGATTTTATATTCTTATGCAGCTTAAATCGGTTTCAATATAGCAAGAGCAGATATCTAAAACTTTATATTTTTAGTGTCCTTCCTTGACCTCTTGAAAGTGATTATCGTTCAACAACTTTTTCATGACACAGTAAAGTCTTTTTTCAAAAAAAGTAACATCAGAGTCATGACAAAGAAATATAACAATTTCAAATACAGCAACTTGCCCTTTTAATACTTCAATAAAAAAATCCTATCTCTCCATTTAACTTATATCACCAACAAAAAAGAAATATCGTTCTTCATTTAAACCCTTTTTCTACACAATTCAAAACATGAATAAACAAAACATATTCTCAGTCTGAGCAGAATCCATTTTTCCAAAAAATTTTTATTCAATACAAAACCCACTACTAAAAGAACTTAATCCAAATATATAAATAATATTAACACTACATGTGAAAAGGAACTACAACACAAGTACAAAATTTTTTCGAATGAAAATGATTCATCAATGAAACCCTAATAGTTAACTTACTATGACTTAAATAAATATGACTCCAAATCTACAAGCAAATTTTCTTTCTTCTCACTAAAAACCTTTCATCTGAATTGAAATTGCAAGCATAAATAAGACATTTCACGAGAAGCAAAAGAAATATATAATACAGTATTGCCTATACATCTCTTGTCACAATATTCTTAATATTTTCCAGCATTTTTGGAGTACTGGAAAATTTCCAAAAAACAGTGAATATCCTCCCAATCTTAAAATCTTATTTACCTATATCTTTAATAATTTTTCTTTATAAACACATACATATCCTCAAAAATTTAATTGAATTGCATATAACTAACCATCTCTTTTTGATAAAAAATTAAAACCTATTGCTAAAAAAATCCATTTCAATTCAGCATTTTTTCTTTATCAAACCAAATAAAACAGTGGTCTACATCTCAGGTTCTCCTTTACTTTCAAATTCATACTATTTTAAAAGCCATTCCAAAATCCTTTTCAATTCTGAAAATTGATTTTTCCATATCTAAAATCTTCCACTAACAATCATACGACACTTTTAGAACCATTAAGAAATTTTTAAAAATGAAGTGATTACGATGAATCATGACATATAGTGGTTTAATTTCTGCTAACACTGAAACTCCATCTTCAATCAAATAACAGGTTACACATATAATTGTTTTGCTTGATTTTTAAATGCTATTACCACTTTATAAGACTATGAGGCATAAACAGGGGAAGAATAAAATTATCACCATTACTACTATACAAAAAGAAAAGCCTTATCTATTATTGAATGGCTTATCAGCATTTTTAGTCACTTGATTGATTCCTTCTTCATCGATTGACTTATATCATTAGTCAGTGACTACAAGATCGAAAGTCTACAGATGCTTTCATTTCTCAAAACAATTGTTTACTTTTAGCTGCTATCCCCTTTTATTATTTCTAATAATTTGAACATATTCTTAATTAGCAATTAGAAACAGTATATTGGTATATTATATTTTAAAATACAATTTCCAATCATAATCTACTATCACCATTTGATGACTAGTTTTGACCAGATTGTTAAAAGCTTTAAAAGAAATGCCAATACCGTTTTTTTTTTTTTTTTTTTTTAAATGAATTAAAAAAAATTTAAAAATACAAAAAAAAATTTTTTTTTAAAAAAAAAAATTATCCCCCCCCCCCCAATTTTTCGTTTGATACAAACAAAAAAATGTAGTTAAAAATGAGAACTCAACTAACTTATTACTTTAATTGCACTTGAAAAAATTATCTAGACAGGTAAAACATCCATATCAGACCACAATTTCATAAGTTTTAAAGAGTTGGTAAATCAAAAACTTAGTAATCCAAACAAAAAATGATCTACCTCTACCAATCTTCATGCTTCTAACCCTCTATTAATAAATGGCACATGTTGCTTACAGAATCATTCCTTTCATCATTTAATAAGAATGGCATTTTAAAAGTTTTGAATGATTTTGGCTTCCAAAAAGGCTTTAGATGTTTTCATTAGCTTTATTAGATAAAATTTAACAGATGTGTCATGTAAAAAACACCTTTAAAAGAAAGCTATAAATTTCACAAGCAAATACTAATAAAATTACATGAATGAAAATATTATACACAATAGCTTCTTCTATGAAACTCCAAACAAAGAACACTGTTTAGACCTTTTCAAAACTTAAGAACATTCTGAAATAAATAAAAAGTCAATCAGTAGGTTGCATGTTCAGATCACATCCGGGTCACCAACTTATTTGAAAGGATGAGTTGATAAAACCATCAATACCCCATAATTTCCTTTCAGAAGGTGTGCGAGAGGCAAATAACTATTAGTTTATTTCAAACTTAACATTCACAACTTTAACTAAAGGTTAAAACTTAACCTTCACAGGTCCGGAATCTACGAAACAAGTGAGAGAAGAAAAGGTCATTCCCTCCTTTTCTTTATATCTGCTTACAGTTCCGCAGTCCAAAATGACGTTAAAAATGATGTGGGAAGCCACCACACTTGTGCGTGTGGATATATAAAAATTTTTATAATAATTTAATTGAAAATTAAATGTAATGTTTTTAAACTTTTTTCAGAATTAGACATGATATTGTTTGAACACAGTATTTTGAAACATTTTATACAATATTTGTATATATTTCTATAACTATGGGGGGGGGGATGCTATTGCATAATACACATTTTATTCTTATTTAAACAAAAGCATTTTTGCTCCTTCATCTCTTTGACTAAATTTTACCAAATAGTTCAGTAAAAACTTTTTAGAACTAGTTCACAAAATCAAACAAATAAAAAAAAAAAGATGGATGGATGCTAAAATTTATGTTAAAGTAAACCAATAGGAGCCATTTACAAGAAGTCACTTAGATTGCATAATTTAACTCGAAAAACTCATAACTATGTTGTAATCAAGATATTAAAAAAATAGTTGTAAGAACATAATACTTCTGTCAAAGAACATATTTAAAATCAAAAATTATCAATAAAAATAATTATCAAAATTATTTTCTTTTGTGTTTTTGAAAACCTCTATTTTTTTATACTAAATACTTAACTAAGATAGTTGCAATAATGTAGAAGTGAGAATTTATTTATAAAATCTCACAATGACATATTTGCCTTATAATTTTAAATAATACAGTTTATAGAGGTAATTTTTTTTAACAAAACACTTAAAATATGCTAAATTAAAAGTACATTTCAAAAGCATAAACATTTTTTGAATAATTATATCATTAGGTTCTGGCATATTTTAAAGCATATCAGTTCACAACAATTTAATATTATGGCTCATTAGTAGCTATTTTTTTTTTTTTTTTTTTTTTTTAAAGACAAAATTAAAAAAACAATGCAAAGACAGGCAAATAACAATACTAAATGAGAGAGAGAGCATAACAATAATAATATCAAAGATAAAGGAATGTGATTTTTTTTTTTTATTTTGAACAGTCACTAAAATTAAATAGAAAAGTTTTTTAACATATATTATTCTACTGCAGATACAATATGAGATAATATCATGAAATGAATCTTATAACTTAGATGATAACATAAACTATAAATTTACATTTCACTTAACTTGAAACAAACCAATATTCATCTATTATGTTCACAAAAAAAATAACACATGCATAAAATCCCACTGACCAAGAAAGTTAATGTAATTCCAACCAAACTTGCACCAATCTTTTTCAATAACTTCCATCTAGTCCATATCCGGTGCCATCTTCTGCTTTAGCAAAAATGTGGACAAAATTTTACACATATGAACCAAAAAAAAAAAAATTTACTTCCACTATGGTTGCATGATGTTTACACCTACTTGCTACATGAAGAAATGCACAATATTTACAAAATGATTTTGTTAAAATTCAGTCTCATGAAAGGATGAAAATTTCACACACATTTTTTTTTGTCACTGACATATTGAAAGACAAAAACACATTCAATTACTCAATTTCTTCAATCACTACAGTTGAATGTGGATTTGAGTTTTGCTTGTTTGATATCGGTTCCTCTCTGTCAACTTCAGTAACTACAGTTTGAGGAGAAGGAGCATTGTTCACTCCTTTTGATGCTATTTTCTGTTTTAATGCCTCTTCAAATTTAGCATATGCTTGTGCCGCATGTGGATTACTCCAGCGAGCATCTGCTGGTGTAGAATTCATATTATTCATCACATTATAAGCATATTTTGTATGTGAATACTGAGGATATCTTGGAATATAATTTGGCCTCATTTGGGTATAAGAAACACCAGTTGGTATATTTTGCATACCTACATTAAGATTTGGTGGAAAAGGCATTCTATTCCCAACAAATTGCTGATTTTGTACATACTGAGTCGCATATTTTTGTTGCATTTGTGCTTGATATGTCTTTTGGTTATCCTGAGCAACCAACTGGAGGAGAAAAAAACTAATTATTCACAAGGAAAAGCAACAAGAACAAACCAAACAAAATAAAAATAAATTTCTTTAATACTTTACACTAAAATTTTATGATGTAAACTCATCAACATTTTTACTGGGTAATATCTATTAGTATATATAACAGTATTTTATGTTTAAAATCATAATTAATAGTAACAAGTACAAGCAGAATAATGATATCATAACAAATCACAACATCATTACAATATTTTTTTCTCCTCTTTTACATAACATCCTAGAGAGAAGTATTATACCCAGTCATAAACAATATGCAAAAATACCTTGAAGTAGAAAAATCTTGTTGAGAAGATAATGTTCAAGAGAACGCTAACAAATAAATAATTACACTTTTTTACATAATTTTTATCATAAAAATAAAAAATAAGTATGTACTTTTAGCCATATCATAACACAAATACTACTGAATGCAGGAATTATAAGATAAGAGTTTGGACAAGGGTGAGTACATGTACAGTTCATCCAAAAAATGGGACTACCGTAATAATTTTCCTCACATCTGGACAAAAATGGTATAGTTATTGTTGGCTCAAAGGGAATATATGTGTGTGATACTGGATAAACTAACTTCTAAAAAAGAATTTTTCAATACAAAAATTATTTACTTGTTTGTTACAGAAATAAGTTATGAATACCAGCAGCTTGAAACAACTTATATTTCAAATATCATTCAAATGATGTACATAACAATTCACATAAACAGCTACAATAGGTTAGGATTTAATCCTAATAGCATTAAAAAAGTGTATAAATCAATGTATTTTTATCAATTTGGTAAAGGTGGAAAGGAGGACACTCCTAGGAGGAGTAAAATCCTTAAAGTCATACTTAATTTATACAAATTATTTTTACAAGATTCCCTCCCCTTAAACAAAAAATATTTATTTCTAAAAAAACCTTAGACATGAGTTAGCAAAATAAGCTAAAATATAATGGATTATATTAGAATGTCATGAAAGCATTTCCAAAACAATCTTATTCTAATAATATTCATGACATTTATTTTTTTTCACTCTTTATATTGGAACAACAAGCCATGTTTGAATCATGGGGTTCACTAAATCTTGTTTATCTGCATTTATATTCTTGCAAAACCATGTATTGAAGACATTTATATAAAAACATTTTAAGTTTGGAAATGAAATTATCATGTATAAATCTAGTTCTACATATGTCATTAAAACTAACACTACTGTCAATGGAATGTGCATGCCATCAATTTCAATGTATTCATTAAATTGAGCATAAGCTAGACCGTAATAATTTTTGAAATTATTCAAATACATGAAAGTGAAATAAAAATGTTAGAACAAGTATTTTAAAATTAAAAAGAAATGCAAATCATTAACTCTAAAAACAAATAATAATATAGTAACTTTACAAATATCCATTAGCTCTTCTGTTACAAGATGTGTATAAAACATCTCCAAAAATCAGTATAACAAATTGCAAAAATTACATATTTATATTTTAGAAATAAAAAAAGATATGTGTATACTTACTGCAGCAACATTTTCATAATGAGTATTTAAACTTTTGACAACCAGATTGAGCTCCTCAAGATATTTATTAACAACCACAGGCACTGATCCTTTAGCAACATACTGTAAGACAAATAAAGAGATATAAAACATTAAAAATTACTTAATCATAAAATATTGTTTTATTAATTTATCACAAAAAATGATGTAATAAATAACTATGGATAAAAATCTAAAATGCACATAACATAAATAATTTTTTTTTTTAAATTACAACATATTAACAAATATTTATAATCCGCTTAAATCATTTGTTTATTATTTGCAGTTCTCCTACAGCACACCAATACTACAATCATTTGTCAACGAATTTTGTAATTTTTTAAAAACAGATGTATACATAGAACCTAATTCAAAAAATAAATGTGTTAAATTTCGAATGACATATATTTGAAATATAATTGTGTTGAAATGGCAGTTATTGATCTGAATGCTGTCGAACTTACTTTTAAAAATATAATTTTGGTCTTTTAACCTCTTATAAAAAATTTTAATTCATTTTTCTTATAATAAGCTTTAAATATTTTACAAGGTTAAATGTTTCGAAAAATATCCAATCTTCAAAAATTTCTGTAATAATGTTAAAAAATTCTAATAGACATTTCAAAAATGATTACTTCAAAAACTATTATTTGAAAAATATTTTATTGAACATTTACTAATAGATAAGACTGATTTGTATACAAAATATATGCTAATTAAGTAAAAGATTAATCAGCATATTAATAATAAATATTTGACACATTTATAATTTTAATTTAAAATAATGATTTAAGCTACATTTACTTACTTCCTGTTTCATCCGAAGAACTTTAACATGTTTCTCTTGGAATATAGATCTTAAACCAAAGAGAGAAATAATGAGTTTTTTTCTTAGATCTGCGGCAGATAATGTTGGGAACTAAAAAAAAATGCAATGAAATTTTTAAACATTTTCACCACCACACTAAGTTTCATGTCTTGTACAGAAAAGTAGATTTTATTTTCATTAAAACTTTTCAGAAATACAATTGGTTATCTAACATATTACAACAAGAATAATAGTACTCATAAATAATTTTGGTAAAAATCAATGAATATAAGATAATGTTCTTTTAAAATTTCTAAAAATAAATTAACAATTAAATTAATTAAATATAAATTAAATTACACAAACATTACTCTTCTCATTGAATGTTTTGTTTGTATATATATATTACACATACATATATACAGAAAATGTAAGGATTCTATAACTTTAATCCACACATTGTTTGCATTTAAAAGTGCTAAACACATTTACATTCAATTTATTATTATTAATCCTTGGGAGTTCTTTATAAAGTATTAGCAGTTTAGGTTTAAACAACTGAACTATTAAAACTATAAGTGAAATAATTTAAAATTCTATCAAAAAATTATCCACTTCCAGAAAACTGTAAGAAATTTTTTTTTCTCTGTGTGGGAAAATAAAACTTTTTAAAGGAGAATTAGGTGGGAAAACTGAAGGAAAAAGAATGGAATTTAAAGCTGATAACATTTTACGCTTTAGAAAATTTTGCAAACAATTTTTGATAAAATTCCAGCTTTATATCATACTTCAAATGAATTGCAAAATAACTTTAAAGAACTTAATCAAACAAACTTTTGTATGAGAAGAAAATGCATGTAGATAGGGTGCCCCTGTCAAATTGGTAATTTTGACAAATCCTCCCCCTTTTATGGGGAAGGGGGGGGGCAAACAGAAGTCAATTTGTCATATTTACCATAAATTAATCAACCACAGCAACCAATAAACTGACTGTGCATTGTTTACAATCCACCACACTTACCATGGTGCAAATGCTATGTAAATGAGCCATAAGGACAATGAAATTATTTTATTCAACATAAATATTAAATCTGAAACTGGCACAAAAAATTTTGATGATCTGAATTTTATCTTTAAACAAAATTACAGCATTCCAACATTAAAATGGAGTTTAGTTTAATATTTATAGAAACATCCTAGAATTAGACTAACATTAAGGTGTTATACACCTATCAACTATCTAAATTTAAGGGAATCTATTTTAACATCACACTTAAAATTAAAATACCTTGAGTATTTCAAGCATCTAGGCATTAAATGCCTACTGCTTCCCTACCTTATTACAACTTTATTAATTAAATCGATAGTTAAATTTTCTTCAACATGCAAATGACTGTAAATGATGACTGGTTTTGGAAATATAATATTGAGATGTTTGAAAAATTACGAGCTGTTATCAACTTGTCACTTTCAGTGAAAGTATCTACAGTAAAAATTCAATTTTAATGAATATCTAACCCCCCACCATCACACACAGTTGAAAAGGTTATAATTTTTTTTATATAAATTATCAATTTGGTAGGGGTATCCAATTGTATAGACTAAAAAAAATGTGTATTTAGATGAACATACCTTTATTTTTAGTTTCGAAATAATATTTTCAATCATTACTTTTGCAGATGGTATCATTGATCCTTCATAAGTTGCTTCTGTAAAATCAGGTTCCTTACAGAATTCCTTTATATCTAATGAAAAATTATTATCCTTTTTTATTATAAATTCATTTAATGCAGAATATAATATAAAATGTCTGTATTCAGAAAAGTAGTGTAAAATTGTGTCACACAAATGTTAATTTTTATAAATGGGCAGCCATTAAAAAAATTCAAGTGAATGTCCACATATGGAACTGGACTATCAATTCTGAGCAAATCAGAAAAATTATCTATATCAAATGAATATAAAGCTTTTTCCACTTTAAAAGTAATGGTAGGGATGAGGTAAAATTTATTTAAAAAAGATATAATAAATAGGATGAGTATTAAGTATTATGTATAATTTGTTAAGTTTTATTTTTTAGTACAGAGAGAGAGACAGTCTCATGTAAAAGATGTCCTGTGAAAACTTAATAGGTTATACACAAACTATGTATCATTGAAAAGAAATTACTCCAGTTGCAAATGCTCGACCCTTGCTGATGTGAATAAGTTCAAAAGTAACAAACTAGATTTCACAGTGAAGTTATAAATATGTAGTCCAGCTTTGATTAAAAAAGAGGTTTGTATATCTTCAACATCAATTATCTGTCAGTATTCCATAAGAAATTTGAAGTGGATTTCAAAATATTCAAAATCGTAGTATTTTTTTTTTTTTTATTTAATTTTAATTTAAAATTTAGAAAATGATTTGCTTAAATGTTTTAAAAAATTGCAGAATATTTAAAATAAATATGTTGTTACCTTTTGAACACCAAAAAATATCAATAAGATTTGAAGCATATTAATGACAATTATTTAAAAAATATACTCAAAAATTATAAAATTTCAATGATTCAAGAAAAATATAGAAGTAAAAGATTTTTCACCACAAATTTGTTCTCTTTTTAAATTCATTTATTAATAAATGAATAACAAATGAAATTTATAAAAATTTTCATCTTTCATGACATATAAATATTAAGTTATTTTATTTTCGTTACAATTACAAAATGTGAAAATGATAGATGGATTCAGATTAAATTCTATAGAGCTATAAAAACATATTGAATTTTTTTCAAAATTCTCTATACATTAATCATTCTTTTGGCAATATATTTTAGTAAAAAAGTAATGTGTATGCTTTTATAACAATATATATTACATAGATAGATATTAGATTTTTTTAAAGATATATTATTATACATATCTCCAAGTAGAACTGTACAAAAACTAAACAATTTAACATAATATAAATTGTAGAAATGATTTTTTTCTTTATTTTATAAATGTATCCATAGTACTTTTTTAAATGGAAACAGTAGTTTAGTTTTGTCTCATGGAATATGATTTAAAGTTAAATGTATAAATAAATATTAAAAGCAAAACATTAAAAATGAAATTTTCAATAAAAAATAACCATTTTAAAGAAACTTTAGTTGTTTCTCAATGTTTTTCACTCATATTAAATTTAAAAAAAAACCATTATCTTAAATTTTTCACTTCTGAAAAGTATACAAACCTTCATCTATAGGTAATTCTTCAATGTTTCGGCCTTCTCTTTCATTTTCATATTCAGTCCATGCTGCTTTTCGTTCCTCTTCTGTTAAGTCTTCTTCTGTTTCATTTTGTAAAAGCGAATCATGCTCATGGTATGTTACAATCCTATCTTTATACTTTATAAGCATTTCAGCAAGCAGTGTATCCTAACAAAAGAGGCCAACGTTTACATTTTAACAATTTTAGATATCAAATTAAAAAAAACATTTTCCAGACTTACATTAACCTGCCCTCATTACACTTTTTATTGTACAAAATTTAAATGAACATTATCCTTCAGTCATTTGATAAAAAATGTGTCAAAATAATTCATATCCATGATCCATAGAATAAATGCTAATAAAATAAATACAAAACAATTTTTTAAAAAAAAAGCTTAATTCCAAAAAACTCAAATTCAAATTTTAGAATTGTTATATATATGCACATACATATGTACATATTCATATGTGTGTGTATATACATGCATAACATACATATATAAATGTATGTGAAAAAAAAATTAATGTGTATCATCTTTGACCATTTCAAAGTATTTTTATAACAGCAAAAGATGCTACAACTACTGGATAGTTCAAAATGGTAATTATATTTTACTCACCTTAGGGACAATTGGAGTAGGACGATTTGGTTGAGATTCAGGTTCAAAACAATACAATTCAGCAAGTTCAGCAGCATTAAAATGGCGATCTATTTGTTGCTCATCAACTACACGAATTGATAATGATAACTTAGTAACCTGTCGATCATATATCTTCTCTTCCATCGTACCCTTCAAGGGGGATAAAAAATATGTTACCTATTGCAACTACAACAAAAATCTCAATTACATAGATGATTTTATATTGAAATTCAACAAAATATTTACTAAATCTGTTAATTATCACAAATATATATAGTTATTAAAATATAATATGATCATTTTGGAAAATCAAAAAAAAAAAAAAAAAAGGTAGTACAGCTAAAATATCATTCTTAAAATATAAATAAAATTATTTATTTCATTCATCAAAAAAATTGAAAGTATAATGTATTTTAAAGTCCCAAACTTTAAAATAAAAAAGAAATTCTACATTAATAAGCATTCTATAATGGTAATAACATTCTATAGGTCAATAACATACCATGAGGAATAGCTCCTGGATACTAAGTTACATTAAAAAAGTTCATTTAATGTTAAAATGTATGTAAAAAGTGACTGATTTATCACTCATTAATATTTAATAGTTTATGTTAATAACATAGTTAAAAATAGTAATAAAACTAATCCATTTATAAGATGCATATCAGTTTATAACTATTAAAAATAAAAATTTTACTAAACTGCAAAAATACAACATACATGGGCAAGCAATCTGTAAATATAGACTGGTTTCTTCTGACCAAATCTATACACTCTAAAAATAGCTTGAACATCATGAGAAGGATTCCAAGAAGCATCCAACATGACAACCCTATTGGCTCCTACCAAATTTGTTCCCAATCCCCCAGCTTTTGTGGAGACAAGGAAAAGACGAGCTCTAAAAGAGAAATATATGCTTAAAAGATACATTTCTTTTTATTTTAAACTAGGATAATAAATCAATCAACAATTAGTCATTATTTCCTAATTTCACTCTACTTCAAGAAATATGTTCTAGGTTATGAAGTAATAAGCAAAGATTTCAATTAAGTTTTTTAACCACAGTTTATTATTCTAATCACCAAACAAATTATCGGCAATACTTAACACACATGTCAAATTAAGCATATTAGAAAATCCAAGAACAATTAGTTTTACAGAAAAGAAAATAAAATTTCCTCTGTATCACATTTTGTTTTAAGTAATTAGAATTGTAAACATTCTCCCTGTCACAAGTTTTTTCATATAAAAATAGATGGGGGAAAAAAGAGTAAAAATTAATTGTAATAATACATTTCAGAAAATGAAAGAAAAAAAGTTTAAAATGCATTACATTTCTAATGAAAGTTTTGAACACCATTCTTAATGACGCAATTCATACTTGACAATTTATACGATAAATTCAATAATTTATTTCAAAAAGTAAAAACCTGTCATTAACAGGATCATTAAAATGATCTATGAATTGCTTTCGGAATTCAGCAGAAGTCGATCCATCCATTCGAAAATAGTCTACATTTTTTTCCCATGAATTTCGAATATCACGCTGCTCATCCTCTTCTGATACAGGCTGTTGGTTTAGGAAAGTTAACAAATCTTCAAGAAGATCAAAGGTCAGAAGTGACTGAGAGAACACAATACTATAAAAGAAATACAATTTAATCAATCAGTTCAAATAACAATAATGAATTTAAGATGCTAAATTATACATAACAAAATGCAACAATTTCTGTAAGGAAGAAAGGATTAATATGAATATTCACAAATATAATAAACAACAATTCCTTCTAAAATATTTTTGAAGGAAGAAAATGGAAGAATACGAAACAATTAGCAAAAGAAATTAAGACAAAACTTTCCTGATAATGCTCCTCTTTTGTCTCCCCAAAAAATGTTCATGAAGTGCTAAGTATATATTAAGTTGCTTCAAATATTTTTAAATATATATCAACTGTAAAATAAAGTGAGGCTTTGAACAAAAACAAAAGGGTTTAATGGAAAAGAAAGGGGGGGGGAAGAATAGGCTTCAAATAAAGATTAAAAATTTCTATGCAAAGTTTTACAAAGAACAGATTTAGCCACCCATGGTGCATTTTTATTTTTATTTTAAAATTACTCAATTAAATATAAGAATTAAAGTAAGCGATGAAATAACGAGAAATGAAAATAGTAAACTTTTACATTGAATATATTTAAGTTATACGCAAATAAATTAAAGCAAACAATAAATTATTAAATTGACTGTTATACCAGCTATATGTAAATTTAAAATTAAAGCAAACAATAAATTATTAAATTGAATATAATCAAGTGCCAAGCGAATGCCAAGAATTTTAAAACATGCAAGACAAAAAGTTTTAAAATGAGGAGAAAGTCAAAACCAGATCACCATTCAAATCCAAATGAAGAGGGGACAAATTAAAAATAAAGATACAAAGAAAGCTTAAGGAGCTGGAGAAAGACCTCAAGCTGAAAAACTTCGGCAAGAGGGAGTCATAAAATATTGGTAATCTATGATAGCAAAAAAAAAAAAAAAAAAGAGAGAGATGATAGAAATCTGACCAAAAGGAAATGAACAAAAAGTGGATTCTGATACACATACTTTGAATGTTTGAGGCTAAGAATTTTAATATTCTTTACTTATCTTTTTCGATTTTGAATGAAAGGACATGTATCGCCATTTCTTGGAAAGTCTTGATTTCTATAAGTGATCATGGATAACTTGATATGAACATCTTTGTTATGTAAGTAATTTCCATAACAATTAAAAATAATGTTGAAAGAGTGAAAATAGAATGCAGGAAATTTACATTTGATGTTGGTATTCATATTACTCAATTCCCAATTTATATAAATATTGTAACTCAAGGTTCATTTAACTAAGTTTACTAACAATGGAATATGGGTTTGACTGCATATCTTACCAACTGAAGTGCCCATTTCCCACACAAGTAAATATTTAAAATAAAACTCAACCACATTTTATTAAAGTATTTCAGAATAATTCTGCAAAATGAGGAACACGCAAATGAATAAATATAAGTTGCACAAAACTCTACAAAGAGTAATAAATAATCACACATAAACCATAATATACACCAGCAGTACGCTTAGGAGAGTGGAAGTCTTAAACATGAGCATAATAGGAAAAAAAATTGTTTTCTAGTTGTGCATTAAAAATTTTTATGAAATCCCCATTAATTAATATTTCCACCCCTTATTTTTTGAAGAGCCAAATGTTCATTTCACATACCATAAGAATATCATTTCATTTGGTGAAATGATTTTAAAAATCTAATATTTTGAATGAAATGATTTTAAAAATCTAATATTTTGAATGAAATTATTTTAAAAATCTAATATTTTGAATGAAATGATTTTAAAAATCTAATATTTTGAATGAAATGATTTTAAAAATCTAATATTTTGAATGAAATGATTTTAAAAATCTAATATTCACACTTCTTAATGATCATTTTGAAAATTTGCCAAAAAACAGCTAATTAATTTAAATCCCAAAATTAATCTTGTCTTTGAACCACTAAAGATATTTTTTTTTCTGCGATATTATGTCAAAAAATAAGCATCTTTTTGATAAACAATTTTGAATGGAAATCAATTACATAGATATTCAAATTAGAAATCACAAGTATTACATTTATTAATGATAATTTTCATTTCACAGTGGAAATTGACATTTCCCTTAAAGTTGGCTACTTTTCAAATAAAATGAAGAAACATTTCACAGAAATGGATGTCAGAAAAGAACATGCATTTCTTTTATACTTATATTTTTATTCTATTTTACAACTCAGATTTTATTTGATATATTTAAATATTTTATTTGATAAATTTTAAAACATTGATAGATGCAATTTTGAATCACAGTTGGGACAAAATAAAATCCATATTTTTTCACAAATTTTCCATTGTACTTCTTTTTTGAACAATACACAAAATCAGTTTCCATTTTTTTTTTTTTTTGCTGCAGCAGCACAAAATTAAAAAGGAATTCACAACTCAGGATACACTGAGCAAATGCAAACAAAATTCCAACTTTTTCCCACATAAACAAAAAACAGTAAAATCTGATTTTGAAAGAGGTACAGACTTATTTTTCAATCCAATCTTTAAAGAATTCCTTGAGAAATCTATAGGAAATACTACAATTTAGAAAAAAAAAAAAAAAAAGTCAACCAAATCAGTGGAATGTTAAAAAAAAATTTCAAATGAATGGTGGCAAAACTATTTAATACTTTTAATAATTTACAGAACTTGGGTCTTTCTGATGATGCAAGAATTATAATCTTCTAATGTGTCATTCAAGATAAATGCCCCACAAAGAATTCATAAATATTTACACATTACTATGAAAAAACTTTAAAATATTATCTTAACTATTAAAAATATTTAGTACAACAAATCAGGAAAAAAAAATAAAATCATGATTTGAATCTAGGTCCAAATAGTTAAAATATTGACAGTTTATCCATCACAAGACATTTAGTTTACAGAACACTGATGGAAAAGCATAGAAAATGTATGTGGTGTGATGGTGAAGTTTAATGGTGCAAGAGCCAGATGTGCTTGTGCTGTGCAAAACAAACAACAATGCCAAAGTTTAAACTTTATTGACAGTAAAAATTACTCAATCATTAATCTTGCTGTTCAGCACTGGTTTATTAACAAAATAGTGATCAAAGCTATATCTGTTTCAAAACATCTTATGTTGACAAACCTGTAAGTTACGCAACTAACAAAGTGAATAGCAAGGTGCCTTATGAGATAACAGAAAATGTATTCAATGCAAACCCCTGATGTGTTGTTGCCAGATGTGTGAGATGTCATATCAGCAATGATTGTCCAAAATAATTAAAAAGTTAAGATCTTCAGTTCTACTCAACTTCATTATATGACAAGAGATCAAACTTAAGTCAAACAATTAGAAAGCAAATATCTTATACACCACACTAGATATTGTTGGTTATGGAAGAGCAAATATATTAAAAATTCAAAATATGTAGCTTTAGAACTTAAAAGAATATATTGCATGTGTTTCTAAAATTTGGAGAATTTTGCTGCAAGTATTGATTTATAATAAATTCAAACACACCTCAATATTAAATTATTATCTCAAAACAGTCGTAATTCTACAACCATGAAGGAATAAATGTATAAAAATAATCTCCAAGAAAACTTAAATCTGCAACAAAAAACAAACAAATGAATTCATATAAAACTCATCAAAAAAACTATGCAAAGACCACAACAAAATGCGAAATAATATGTGCCAGAATACTTATATAGACAATACTTACCTCATCCGTCACTTTGTAACGAATGTTTATTTCTATCCTACCCTTGTGCCATAGTTCAATTATATGTAACTCGATAAAAGTCAATAACTCCTCCACAGACACACAAATCTATTCCAACTCAACTTTCTCTAATATAACTGGTTATAGCTTTCTTTGGACTGCATGGTTAGCCAACCAATTTAAATATCACTGAAATAATATGCTCTTGCCAAACCCTTCCAATTGGGGTTGCTTTTATCCGACAATTCATCTACGACAGCAATAACTAGTAACTAACTCTAGATATTATTGCCTTTGTTAGAACTATACTCAGAGTTTACCACATGCTCTCTCTTTCCTCTAAATTTCACTTTACTTAAATATCATTATATCTGAAACATTTCATTTTGGTTGGGAAGAAATTGTTATTTCATGCAATCAATCTCCATAACAGTCCCCAAGATTAGTGAAGAGAAAACCAAGAATAGCACAACCTCACAACTTTAACTTATGATTTAAAAAAAAATCTAAAAAGAATTTTGAAATATTAAAAAACAAACAGCTATGAGGTGCACATTATTATTACTCAGATTCTTTGTACCAAATTTTATGTTTTCTGTATTAATTAGTATTTCCATTATATCATCCTCCCCCCCCCACACACAAACATAACTCTTATAATATTAATAAAGATATAAAAATTTAAAAGTTTTTCATCTGCTATACAAATCCACATCATTAATTGTACCCCTCTAAAATTTTTAAATGTAATTTGTTGATGAGTGGAAAAAACTGTAAGCACATTTCCGTCTGAAAAATTTTCAAATTTACTTTTAATGATATTTTTTTGCAAATCTATCCTTTTCATCATTTTTAAGTGTTATCCAGAAGATCCAAGTATTTTCCTAAACTTATTTTGTTCAAAAGATGCACATTCTAAAGAGTGTTTTAAAGCAATTAAGCTTTTTTAAAAAACAGAAACATGTTCCAAGCCAAACCTAAATGAATAAAAAGAAAGAATTTATGTATATGTGTGGATAGCATAGAACAAATGTGGAATATCCCAAAAGCAGGAAATTTGATATTTTGCAATTATGAGTCATGAAGGCATGCACCTCGAAAAGACAGTTTTTAGAAATTTGCTTTAGGTGTTTTTTTTTTTATTATTATTTATTTTATTTTACTTTAATGTTGAAGTGAATGATAAGCAAAATTTAGTCAACAATATACACTAATCTGGATTTTATATTACATTGCGTGGATTCTGTGGTCTATTTTGACTCCATTAACATCTGCCGAGGAAAACTTATGAGATGCACTTACCAGTGCCACCGTTTTTAATACAGCCGCCCGTAGTTATGTGGTGTATTGAAGAAAAAAAAGAGGTGCGTTTTCAACATAAAACCTTTTTACTTTCACAGTAAAAAGAAAATGAAAAAAAAAAAAAAATACAAAATTTAAAGTATAGAATTACAGTGTAATAAAACAGATGTTAGAACTCATCTGCTGTATATTTCCTAAAACAAGGTTGAACACATAAACCAACACCACATTCATTGCATTGATAGCGGGTTTCTAGACGAACTTTTGTTTTTGAGCAAACAATACATTTTCTCAATGCATTTTTCATTGATGACGTGGATGGTACTAAGTCCAAAAAGTGTCTAGCAGTAACTCTTAAAGGACAATAGCTTTGGAACTTCTGTCGTTTGGCAGATCGTGGTGCAGTAACATGGAATTTTTCTAATATGAGTTCCCCCAAATTAATGCGGAAGTCATAATTGTCAATATTTGGAAATTGCTTTTTCCATAAGATGAAGGCATTCCAAATTGCCATATCCAACAGGTGGCAAAATATTGTTATATAATACCTCTTCTGACTTTTTCGAGTTGTTGGATAACAAACTAGTGCCTGATCCACTCTGTCTACCCCGCCCATCGTCAAGTTATAATCCATAACAACAGCTGGCTTTATGACTTTTTTATCTGTTTCAGAGAAGTTTGCTGTATGGATAGAGCTAAGAAGCGACACATATTTTTTATCATGCCATCTCAATACCGTAATTTTGCGTCTTTGAAAAGCGGCAATTTCATCTTTCTTCAAAGTAATTTTGTTGAAATATTCCGGCAAATTACGTCGATTAGGACGAAGAGTTCATATACATCAGTGTGAATTTGAATACGAACATTTGCTAATTCTGGTGAGAGATAAAAATTGTCAGCAATTACACAATAACCTTTCCCCAAAAATGGTTCAATAAGCGTCATCACTGATTTTGTAGTGACCCTGTAATTCTCATACTTTTTATCAAAGATTGTACTCTTCCCTGTATATATGATTGTATTGAGAATATAGCCTGACTCTGCTTCAGCAAGTACAAATAGTTTCCAAAGTCCAAACCGAGCTCTTTTCAACGGTATGTATTGTACCCATGATAGTCTGCCTTTGAAAAGCATCAAGCTCTCATCAATGCTCAGATCCCTTTTGGGTGTATAAACACTTGAAAATTTCTTCATCAAGTCATAAAAAACCGGCCATATTTTTCTAAGTTTTGGGTTTGGATGAGAATTTTCCTCAAAAGTACTATTATTAGAGAAGTGCAGAAACTTCATGATAAGCTGAAAATGATTTCTACAATTTTCTACGAAATTTGATCAATTTATTTTTAGACAAGTAAAGCATAATGTCAGGTTTTACTATTATTCCCTGTAAAATGAGTATTCATAAAAAAACATATATTTCTTCTGTATTGGTACGATGCCAAAACTTTGTTCTAGATTTCTCTTCTCCAGGATGTTGGTTGATGTATTGGTCTGCAAAACGGTTAGTTTCGGTAACAATATGAAGCACAAGCTGCCCACCAAAAAATAACTCAACCAATATAATAACCAAATAATAAAAAAAAATAAGAAGGGAAGTGGGTTCGAAGCATCCAGAATATTTTTCTTTATTCCTGGCTGTCCCGAAGTTTAGTTTAGTTTAGTTTTTATTAACGTCGCACTAGAAGCTACACGAGGGCTATTGGCGACGGACCTCGTAATTTTGAACCACGGTCAAGTGACGAGGACGACACCTGAGTTGGCACCCCCCTCTCCTAACATCCACACCACGCCAACGGGAGGACTTTGGGCCCCGAACAGATTTAACGTGCATCAGCCCCGGCTACACGGCGGGTCTTTGGTGGCCAAGGATCGAACCCGCGACTGAACGAAAACCGCCAGCCGCTATCCACGACCTTGACCACTAGGCTACCGCGGCCCCTTGGCTGTCCCGAAAATGGAAATCGAGGAGGTGGCACAGGTAAATTTTTTATATCCAGTAGTACCCAACGTTGGGCGTCTTTCAGAGAATAGTCGCAATCAGAATCCTGTTCATCTGACGTAATATCATATTCCAATGTTTCTGATCCTGAAGATGACGGAAAATAGTCATCTAAATCACTCTCATCACTGTCAGACATTTTTGTAAAAAGATCCTCTAATTCGCACAATAAACGAAAATGGAAGCAAAAGAAGAATAAAAAAAAGTACGACCAACTCAAACAGAAACAGAAGAAAAAACTGCACAGCTATGACTTCCACTGTTTCAGAAACATCCCCTTTACTAATACCCTACCCCTCTTCTCTGAAAAAATAAAATCCGTTTCAAACATTGTCAAGGTCATTTTATGGCATTCCAAGGCCATTAAAATTTATATTTATTGGGGGGGGTGAAATAGTTATATTAAATTGTTCATCGTAGAAAAAATGCAATTCTATTTTCAACAAATCCTCAAAAAAATATTCTTTCCAAAAGAAATTTTATCAATACGCTTTAATTATTCTGTTTATTTTTTCTCAAATGCTTTCATTTATTCAACATGAGATAAGAAGAGATAAAACTATTGTAAAATAAGCATGAGGATTCATGGAAAGCATTTGAAAATAGTAATTACAACCTGGTTTCATAGTTAGTAATGCTGAAAATATATACATATTTGCTCTGAATATACAGACATTTCATACTGTTTATCAAAAAGCAGTTGCAATTAATATTTCATAGTTTAAAGTTATGAATATTTATTACTGCAGAAATAAGCTCATGTTTTATTGATGGATATTTTACATTTTTGAACAATATATATATTGATCATGCATGGCTTTAATTAAGAGCTATTAGGGAGACCGTAAAATAATCAAAAAACTTTTTTGCTTAAAAAAACATATATTAAAGAAATCTTAAATACTAATTAACAAAATAATTTCCATCACTTTATAACAGTTTTTGCTAGCATAAAGGCAGTTGTTCAATTCCCTTTTTAAAAAAGTCCTCAGATTTTTCATTGAAAACTTTTCAAAGTGCATTTTCACTTCTCCAACATCGTTAACTTTTTTACCACTTAATGTATGCAGTAATAAAACAGCCTGAGATCTGGTGAATAGGGTGGATGAGATAAAAGTTCCACTCCAAGCTTCCTTATTTTTCTTGTGTTATTTTTGCAGCAAGAGGCTTCATGTTATTGTGGTGAAGCATTTTTTTTTTGTTGTTGTTATTGACAAAAACAGATAATTTTTTACGAGTTTTTGTTTCATTTCCTCAAGACATTCACAATACATTGTCACTGTAACAGTCTGATCAGGTTCAAGAAATTCACAGTATATGAATCCAGAAAAATCCCACCATACACAAACAAGGATCATCTTTATTGTTAGTAATGGTCGAGGTATCAGAAAAGGTGATTCTCTGGAAGAAAGACATTGCTTTTTCGTACAGGATTACTGTATAGAATCCACTTCTCATCTCGAGTTACAATTTGTTGCATAAACAAATTGGCTTCATACTGAGATGAAAGAGACACTCAGATGGTACGCTATTCATTGAGCACTGTCACCGTCAATTCACGATGAAAACAAATTCTTTGCCTGTACTATTTTCTTAAGCAAGGAAGATGATCCTGAACTCTAGACAATGGACCCACAATCTTTAATGATAATTCATTAATTGCTTGACAAGGATCTGAATCCATCATTGCTTTCAGGATATCATCATTTAATTTTTGGGGTCATCTTTTTCGTGTAGCATCTTTGAGATTCCTTTTACCATTTTAAAACCATCTATGACAGAGTTAGTTTCAGACCATCCCTGTAAGTATCCATAATTTTTTCACTGCTGTGTTTGCCTTCATTCCTTGATTGAACAAAAATAGCATACAATCTCATCTTAATAGCATCCAAAAATAGCATACAATCTCATCTTAATAGCATCTGAAAATAGCATACAATCCACCTTAAAAATAGCATATAGCATACTATGCTTCTTTTATAGTTGAGCTTGTCATCTTTCTTCCTTGGTTGAACAAAAATTTTTTTAACTGATAAATAAAATTTACAACCAAGCTTGAAGGTAATAACAAAATTTCCATGTTTGGGAGACTGTGTCTCAACACAAACTAACCGTAAATGAGCTCATCGAAAAAACTGATTACTTTTCGATCCCTATAATGTATTTGTACCTCAAAATGAAAATGTAAGTTTACAAAAATTGGAGATATCTTAGCATGCACCATGTTAATTGTGAGTTTACATTAAAAAAATATTTTATGCTTCCTAGAAGTATTGATGAGTTTTTAAATTTACCAAGTGAAAAATGTATATTTTAGTTTATATATATATAAATATGTAGTACATATATACACTGCGTACATAAAAAAGTTCAGTGAATGGATGGATATCTCAAAAGCAATGGGAGTTAAAAGTACCATTATGCATATGTACAGGATAAGACTGTAATCATATCATGAGTAGTGCAAATGAAGATACTAATTTGCAGTGTATTTGAGGCAATTAGCGCCAATAAGCGTAAGATCTAATCCTGTTTTGACCTCATTGACCAAAGAGCAGAAGGAAATACATTGCTAAAGATTTCATTGACATGAGTAACCATTATCCAACTTTTCTGTACATCATCTCCACAAGAGATGAGAGCTGGTGCTACCAGTATTATCTGGAGAAGTGGCAAACAATAGAATGAGGCTCACTAGTTTCTCTGCACCCAAAAAAAAGCAACCTGCAGAAGTCCATAATCAAGACATACTTGGTTGCATCTTTTGACAGCAATAGCATGATCAACTAAAATTTGCCTTAAAAGGGCAAACTATCAACACAGAATTCTACGAAGCTATTTCAAAGCTCTTACTGCTGCACATCAAGTGTGTGCACCTCAAATATACATGTGTAGAAATGGAGTCTGTTGCATGACAATACTTGCAAACATAAAACAATCAGTGAAAGCAACCTCTTGTGGCACAATGCAGTGTAAACATATTGCACATAGATTTTTCTCACTTATCTGGCACCTACAGACATCTTTTTGTTCTCTCACCTCCAAGGAATCCTGTAGGGCACATGTGTTGCAGACTTGCCGAAACATCCACTGACAAGTGACATGTGATTCAATCGATTCCAAAAGAAGCCTTTGCTGACTCATTCCAACAGATTTATCAACAATGTATAAAGTGTATTGTGGCTGATAGATGTACATTGAAAGTGGATAAATATATTTCATTTACAAGTTTCGTTTTGTTTTACGCTTTCATTCACTGAACTACTTAGACACTTTGTATGTATGTATATACATACATTCACCAACAATTTTTTTGAAAAAAATTCTTAATGTGTAATAGGGAAAGGAAAGAACTGCTGTACATGCATGACAATAGAGGTAGATTAGATGTATATTAATTCAAGATTTTGGTTTGTCAAAAGATATCTGTAAAATCTAAATAGGCAAGTATGAGGATACAACAAAATTTTATGTCCACATTCTATTTTGCATCTGGAAATTGGTTTAGGTAAGCGTTTTATCAGTTTTCTCATAGATTATATATCACAAAAAGGAGTCTAGGTAAATATTCCTCTCCCAAAATGAGTTGCTTCACTTTACATGAGCGTGGAGTAATTGATCAATTTTAAAAAAGTCACCCTGATTGGAAACAAAGGAAAAAACCAAAATCAATGTGAATGATTATCTTAAAGATCCTTGCAATTATGGTTCTCAAAAACAAACTGGAAAAAAGAAATCCATATCTGTTTGAGAATTATCTTGCTTAAAGTTAAGCATGAAAAAAAAAACATCTGCTGGACAAATTTCATATTAATTTCCTCTGCAATATCATGTGAGGGTAGTTTAGCATTGGCTTAAATAATTTATTTTAGTCTTATTTGGAGAAAAATGGCCAGAAAATTATCCCTAACTAAATAAGTCAAATCGGAAAACTATAATTTATTCAAGTGAAAAAAAGAGATTATTAGTAAATAGGTATGATGATACCCAAGTGGATATTGCTTTGTGAATTGTGGAATGAACTCCATTCATTATGAAAATTATTATGCTAGATGAGCATTAACTGCCTAAGTCACCTGTTATCAGTGGTCAACTCTGATGTGTCTTTAAAACAATGCATTAATACATCACACTTACTTGACAGCTGCATGGTTAGAAGTGAATACATTGCTTACATTGGATTTTCAAACCCAAAGCATGCATCCAAACCCCATAGAGAATGTATAGAAATAGTGAGTTCAAACCACTTTTATAATTTCGGTCAACAGTAACAAAGTGTTTCCCTACTGGAAAAAAAAAATCAATTTTAAATGAGTGGAAAAACATATCTGCAACCTTTTTTTCACAAACTGGTTGATTCAACGGCAAAGTATTATTTAATGTAATCATGAATCATGGTAGTTGAACAAAGTACCGAGATCATTTTTTTTTTATTTCCCTTTATGGCCTTAAAATTAGGTTGCACATATTTCCCTCTTATTTTTAATTTTTTAGGAATAAGTGAATTTCAATAGTCAGACTACTTTACATGTAATACAATTTTAGCTTTGCACTTGTATACCATTTTTATTGCATTTAAATAATTTTCATTACTTTTGTATTATATATTAATATCAAAAATCTTGCAGCCTTAAAATTTACATGATGACTGCAGTATATATATATATGTATTACATATAAAAGTTGAGTAAGTGTATAGAAAATATTTTGGGATTAATAATTGCTAGACTAAAACTGCAGTGTGATTAAATTGTCAACATTGATGCGATAGTTTTAAAATGCATAAATTTTATAATCTGAATTACATTCATGAAAATAAAATACTGATATTGTTTTTAAGTACAGAAAAGTAATTATACATATGAAATCAGCAGAAGGTGGCCCCTCAAAAACAATTAGAAACGACACTGTAATTAGCAAAACAATCCAAAGATTTAACACATTTAAAGCATAAAGAAAACGAATTTCATATCAATCTTTAAAATAACATGAACTAAAATTAAAAGAATGTTATTCATGTGTCACTTAACTTCATATGGATGAGTAAAATACTAAATTGGAGCATAGTTGAAATATGGTTAGTGAAACTAAATATCCTTTTCCAGCAAAAAGAAACTTGGCATAAATGTACAAAAACATTTTGGTATTTCAATTTCTACTTATATTACAGGGTGCTATAATTCAGTACAATACTTGGGCAATGAGAAGGAGGACAGCTTTCTCTTATCCATTTCTCTTTTTTAAAAAAAAGTCTACAGCCCAAATTTTATGCAAAAATTTTTATAGAATTTAATTTTTTAATTGTATATTCACTTACACTTTGTCTCCAATAGCTTCACACTCTTTAAGTATATCAATTAAAAGAGTTATTTTCCCACTTAATTCAATGTTGAATTTATCTTCTTCAGTCATGAAATTATCATACCAATGTTTTTCTTCATTTTCTACATCAGATTCCTTGTCACTTTCACTACCTAAAAACAAAACTCATAAAATAATCAACCAAGCTATTTGAAGCAAGCAGATATGATATATTTTTTTTTTATTTAACAATAAAAAGATAGCATCCTTTTCAAACTGTAGCTAGGGAAACATATGTATATTTATAGGTAATACTGTTCATTATAAAAAAAATGATTACCTGACTCATTTTTTCGAGATCTTGTTTTGTAAATCTTTATAACTTCCCTATAGATCAAAACAAAAAATTTAAATCATTTTAAATTAAGTAAATATAAAATAAATAAGAAAAACAAATGAACATTTCCCTTACTCTCCTTCTGAATCGTTAGATTTTGAATTTGCTGACCGTGAATCTTCACTTGCATCATTTATAAATTCCTCTTCAGTATCATACTTCAGGATCTGAAATGAAATTCATAATTATGAATTTTTGTTTAATCATTTAAAATCAGTTATGCATTTAAAAATCAGTAAATAAATGCATAAAAAACTTTTTTAAAAAAAAGATATTGGTACATGCACATTAAGAAATATATATTTTTATCCAGCAATTTCAAAAATTTAAGATGTTACAATTCATCATGATAAAATTGCTTAAAATACAATAAAAAAAATTGTTTGCTATTTCCAAATACAAACATATATTTAATACCTCTTACCACAATAGATATAATACAGAAATTAATTGCAACCAAATGATTTATACAATTGACGTAAGATGGATTTCCATTAAAAAGTAAATATTGTTCAAAGAAAATACAATTAAAATCAATATGTCAAGT
The DNA here is from genome assembly GCA_019974015.1 of Nephila pilipes. NCBI lineage: Eukaryota > Metazoa > Arthropoda > Arachnida > Araneae > Nephilidae > Nephila > Nephila pilipes. Next base: position 230,472 of record BMAW01025475.1, read on the forward strand.
TTTTTAAAAAATGAGATTTTTTTTTACTCTAATGCAAGCAACATTTCTGTAAAGAAAGATGGAAGCAAAAGAAAAATTATTACAATAAGTATTACTCTTAAAAATACAAGACTTTATCTGATAAATATTTAAGGGAAGTTTAAAAACAATAAATGCAAACATTCCATATCTGAAAACTTACAAATTTTAAAGAATCATTTATGATTAAATATTTCCAGGCAATATTTTTTTCTTTCTTTGGCATTTTGCCTAATCACAAGTGAATAAAAAATACCCCAACACTTTAAAAAAAAATATTTAAAAACATGCATTAAATAGAAAACACTTTTTCTTTTTCAGTTGGAAAAAAAATCATTTTTTGATTGATTTCATAAAAAAAAATTCAGAAATCTGTATGAAAAGGTATACAATTAATATTTTTAATTACTTACTCTTCTTTTTTCTGCACGCTCAGAGCTTGTTCGCACTATGAAAGGATGAGTACACAAATTTCTTAAGACATTATAATCCATAAACAAAGTGCCTCCTTGGATTTTTACTTGAGTTTTGGTTCGAGACATATTATCAAGATACCATCGATACATTTTTATTTGAATTTCTGACAATTTCACACTAATAACAAACTCATGTTTAGGAGGTAAGAATTTGGTGAGAGCAGAATAATCACATCGCTAGAAAAAAAAATATATTTCTGAAGATGTAGAAAAAATACATACACATATTAAAATAAGCATTTATTATCTTCTCTCCCCTTCCTCTTATTTCTTTTAAAATAAAAATTAACTAAAAAAAATTTATGATTTACACAACTTTCAATTGATATATGTGTGTGGTTCAATGTATAAGCAATATTTTCTCCAATTTATAATTGAATGTATCAAAAGATTAATTTTTAACATTTCCTATAAATGTTTTCAAATATATAGTATTGACATATTTATACTTATAAAAAACCCACACACTCAAAACAATATTAAATTAATTTAAATATACAAGGGTGGTCTGAAAAGTTTCCGATTTTAATGTGAAGATAATTAATAAAAGCTAGGAAATGAGGTTGCGCATCTTTTGACAGATATTCACCAAAACTTCAACATTTTCAACACAGTTGTCGTTTGACAATCATTTAAGCAAGCAATGTGAGTGTTTTTCAGGAAATGGAGAAAAAAATCAAGAATTGAACTATCATTAAATATTTGTTTTTGAAAGGCAATATGCCTACCCAAATCAAAGTTGAGTTGGATGTTGTGTATGGGGACTCTGCACCATCATTTACCATTATGAAATTTGGGGCACCTGAATGCAAAAATAGCTGTAAGCAGCTTGGAAGATGAATATTTGGAATTTCCGAAAACTGCAACCACTGATGATAACATTGCTAAAGTTCACCAAATGGTGCTAGACAACCGTCGAATTAAAGTGAGAGAAATAGCAAAGGCTATGAGTATGTCCAAAGAACCTGTTAATCACATTAATGAATCAAGATTTAGGCATGAGAAAGCTGTCGAGGCATTGGGTACCGCATTTGCTCAGGTTAGACCAGAAACGTGTTCGAATGAAAACTTCCAATGCTTTGTTGGTGCAGTTTCAGTACTAAAAATCAAGAGTTTTGGCACTGATTAATTATTTTAGATGGATTAATCATTACACACCCAAACAAAAATAGTCAAAACAGTGGACTGCTAAGGAGGAATCAGATGCAAGAAGAGCAAAAGCGTTTTTCGGCTCAGAAAATGTAGGCAATTATTTTTAAGAATAGTCATGAGTTATCATAATCGATTATGATCAAACAGGAAAAACCATTACAGGGCAATACTACCAACCATTACTTGAGAAACTGAAGGCACAAATTGCAAAAAAACAGCTACGTTTGCAGAAGAAAAAAAATTCTGTTTAGCCAAGACAATGCACCATCTCACACCTCAGTGGTTGCCATGGCGAAAATCCACAAATTATGTTTTCAACTGCTTGACCACCCTCCTTACTCACCAAATCTACCCAAAGCGACTGCTTTTTACTCCTTAAACTAAAAATTGCACTCAAAGGACAGATCTTTGTCAAATGAGAAAGCCAAAACCTTTGTAAACAATTATTTTACAGAAAAAGACGCCGAGTACTATTTGGATGTGCTAAAGAGATGGAAGCATTACCAGAACTGCACAGACTTACAAGGAGACTATGTAGAAAAATAAAAATAAATTTAAAGAAAAAATTTCTTTTATCTTTGACAGGTTAGGAACTTTACAAACCACTCCCGTATTTCCTTTTCAAATGAGTTTTTAATAAAATGATTATGAATATATCACATATATTACTATTTTTAAAACAAAAAAAGACTAAGAACTTATATATTCAGGAATGGAAAAACTTATTTGAAGAATGCAAAAAGATGAAATTAAAATTAGGTCATTAAAAACTTTTACACCTAAGAGATTTTATAAAAGGAAGTTAGATACATTATTCTAAAAATAAATTACCCTCAATCTCTTTTTACTTGATTAGTGCTGATCAGTATTATAGCAATTTCGCTAGACTTGGAAATAATCGCACCATATTAACTCAGCACACTTCATATAAGAGATTAAAATAATGTCTTAAATCACATGTTCATTAAATACATATCATATTTACTTTCATCATTTATGTAAATATTTATTCTGATAAACTCAACATTATTAATTCTCTTATTCATAGGATTTAATTAATGTTTTTGAAAATGTATCTACAAAATAAATCATACAAAGTGATGCCATTTAGGAAAAAAAAATTATATGAAGGTCCTTCAATAGGTTCTTAGAAAATCCTAATTATGGCATTGGTAGCATCAAAAATGGTCTCTTTTTAGTAAGCTTCATGACTCACTAGACAGCTGTCTAAGTCTCAGTTATTTCTATTCCAAGGTTTCAAATATGTATTGTCGATTGAAACCAGAAACTTGCATTTACTTAAAAAAATGAGGGAAAGTGAGTTTCGAGCAGCAATTAAACTCTAATATTGGCTTTTCACCAAAACAGATCAAAAGTTGAGTTGGATGAAAGTTCATGGCACATCCATTATAAGAGAACTGAATAAAAAAGGGATTATTTTTGTCAGATTTAGAAACAGATTATTACAAACAAAATTTGTTGTTTGGAGCAGATTTTGTTGGAATTTCATTTTAGGACAAATCTATTAAATTGGAAACGAGTTTATTTTTGTTGAAGACAAATCTAGGATTCATTTTAACTAGGAAACAGGAAATGTATAGAATATGTGAAACTGGATGCGATACAGTTTTGAAGGTTATTTCTTTCTCGTCTGCTAACGAGTTGTCAGATCTTAAAAGCAATGGGATTCATGACTCAATTCAAAGTTAGAATAAAATTAATTAGCATTTAAAAGTGGTACATGATTTTGAAAGTAGTATGAAAGTTCTATTGGACAGTAGATACAAACTTTGTTTGCCTTTTCAATCAAATACAAATGAGTTACTTTATAATAAAGAATTGGCATGGAAATGGCATAAGAAATGTGCAAACACACACTACAGGATGGGCTTCTAGAGGATTATAAAGCTGTATGCAAGGAATGGGTGGATAACAAAAAAATCGAAGATGGAAACGATACTTCTCATTTTTTTGCCACGACAGGTTTTGAAAAGCGATAGTCTCACCACTGAAATAAGGCCAGTTTTTGATGCTTCAACTCGAGAAACTGGAATGAGTTAATTAAATGATTTATTATATAAAAGCCAAATTTAATTGAACGGATACCAGATATTATCGATAGGTTTAGAAGCTATCCTATAGGGATTTCTGAAGATATTGAAAAGACTTTTCTTCAATTGGGAATAGCCCCTGAACACAGATATTTTTTTTTAGATTCTTTTACCCTACAGAAAATGAACAGTTGTATATTGACATTGTTAAGTAGTCTTTAGAGTGTCCTTTCCTGTTAACTGCAGCACTTCACATTTGCTCGAATATGCACCAGCTGTGGATTCTGAAATAGACGATAAATTGAAACTTTCATTTTATGTCGACAACCATGTTGTGGGAGTAAATGATGCTAGACAACAAGAAGAATTTATATTGAAAGCTAAAACAGTTTTATCTCAAGGTTGTTTTCAATTGCAAATTTGGAAAAGCACATCTAAGTATAATAGTATACAGAAGTATATCTGAATGTAAAAACATATCTAAGAGTACAGGGACAACGAAAGTTTTGGGAATTTTATGGGATCTTGATAATGATGTTTTTAAATGTGATGTTTGTAAGGAAGATTTAAAATCTGATAGAAACATTACAAAGAGATTTATTTCAGCAGATTTTTAAAGTAGTAGAGTGAAGTAGATTAGCAGGTATAGAAATTCTGCGTTATTTTGAAATTAACATTACAATTCAGATGCCCGCTTTTGTTGATGCCTGTTAAGAAGCATATGCAACTTGCATATCTCTTAGATCAGTCACTTCCCACGGTGTAAAGGTTGTACTTGTCAGAGCAAAATCAAGAGTAGCTCCTTTGCAGCAGGCGACTATACCCAGGTTAGAGCTTATGGCATGCAGCATAGGTTCCAGATTAGCATATGCAGTGCAGCAAGCACTTAAAATTATGGAAATGGAAACCAGTTTTTGGAGTGATTCTATAGTAGCTTTGTACTGGTTGAGGGATAAATGGGGTTGGTCAGATAAGCATATGCAGTGCAGCAAGCACTTAAAATTATAGAAAAGGAAACAATTTTTTGGAGCAATTCTATGGTAACTTTGTACTGGTTGAGGGATTAATGGTCAGTTTTTGAATCAAATAGAATTGAAGAAATAAAGATGCTCTTTCCTAACAGCAAGTAGCAATATGTACCAGGAAAAATTAATCCGGTCCATGTTATTTCCCATTGATGTTCACCTAGTCATTTAAATGAGTCACAATGGTGGGAGGATTCATCATGGTTAGTATAGTCAGCAGACACCCAAGTAGTCATTAAATTAAATAATTGTGGAACTTCTGGAAACCGAATAAACTTAAGAAAATTAAGGTTGGATTGCGTAATTAAAATTTGATAGAGGAAAATGTATCATGGTATGCTAAGAAATTTTTTTAATTTCATTCAATCTTAAGACTACAAGCCTGGGTTCTAAGATTTGTAAATAATGTAAGTTGTAGAAAAGAAGGGAAATTATCTTTGGAAGGGATAGAGAAAGCTAAGATCTGACTTTTATAAGTCAGATCTTAGCTTTGTTTCAAAGCTAAGATCTGACTTAGCTCAAAGTTTTCCAGATAAAAAGTCAATACCTATCATGGGAGTATTTAAAGAAAACAATTTCATCGAAGTAAAAAATTGAATTACCGAGCATATAGATTCTCTCCATTTTCTGTCACCAATCCTACTGCCTAACAATTGTATCTTTATGCAAAGACTTGTAGAGTACTTTCACACGGAGAATTATCATGCTGGAACACAGTTGCTTCTCAAAATCATTCGTGAAAAGTATTGGATACTAGGTGGTAGGAGAACTGTCAGGAAAATATGGAATGCTTGTGTTAAGTGCCGGCAATTTAAAAGCAAATCACCAGTGACTGATCCAGTCTGACTACCTGCTGATCTAGTTGAAGATGCAAGTATATTGAAAGTGGTAGGTGTGGATTAGGCTGGTCCCTTGTACATAATACAGGGTAGTAAAGATTGGATTGTCCTTTACACTTGAGTCTTAAAGAGCAATACATCTGAATTCGTTTCTTTGCTCTCTACTGATGCCTTCTTATCTTTATGCCATATTGTGGCTAGAAGAGGAAGACCTTGAATAATATATATTCGGACAATGGTACAAATTTTAAAGGGGCATATAAATAATTGGCTAAAATCGATTTGAATGAAGTTTCTTGATATGCAGATATACAACATATATCGTGAAATTTATGCCTCCCACAGTGGCCTGCTCGGGTGGGTTTTGGGATAGGCTTGTAAGGACAGAGAAGGAGCTTCTCAGGAGATCCTCAGGTAAAGCCTTATTCATGTATGAAGCGCTAGTGACACAATCTTATGCAACTGTGAAAAAATTGTATACTCGCATCCAGTAACGTATCTTTCCAAAGACATGCAAGATTTCACCCTAATTACACAAGCAATGTTTCTCTTTGATGGGTCAACTACCGAGGTCAAAGATTCAGATATGCAGGATGCTAATCACTACTGCAAGATATTAAGATTTCAAGTGAAAGTAATAGAACTGACTGCTAAAGTGGTTTAGGAACGAATATTTGGGACTGTTAATGCAATGACAGAAACAAAATCATCAGACATTATAACATTTGTCCACGGAATATAGTCTTGATTGATGACAACATAAAAAGTCATCTTGAATAGCTTTTGGCCCATGTGTTAGAATTGATTCCAGGTAAGGATGGACTAATGAGAACTGTTAAATTAAAGACTCAGTTAAGAATACTCTAATTCATCCAATTCAAGGTGTATTTCCACTTTAAATCAGTGGAAATGACTGGAAATGTTTACAGCTTCAAAGGGTTCAACGGACTGAATCTGCGAAATCTCCAATTCGATATTTTTTCAAAGGTTTATCAACCCCAAATAACCAGATGCAGACATGCCATAAAAAAAATCTATGGAACTGAATTTAGCAACTGTAAAGAGATGTTTTTGCATAGCAATAAAAGCTCAAGAAAAAAACAGAAGAATGTTGCAAATGGCAGCACTTCACCTACCAATCAGAAGCAGCACAGGCTGATGTCAGATGTTGATATTCTAATTTCTTTCTTCTTATATCTTGTAACTGTCATGAATGTAGTGGGTTGTGTTTGGTTTGTAATAAATGTTTTGTTTTATGTCACATCTTGTTTTATTCAGCACATTTTTAATTAATCTGTCAAGATCTGACATCAGATAGATGTCAGCCCTAATTTAATATTAAGAACCATTCAGTTACAAAGCATAACTCTACAATGGCCAAAATCATGGAATTAAAGTTAGAATTATTACAACATCCCCCACATTCACTGGATTTGGTTCCCAGTGACTTTATTTTTTTAAATTTCCCAATTTTGAAAAAAATGATTATTGAAAGAAAATGTCATCACCCAATAGATGCCTATTTTGAATACCTTCCAAAATCTTATTTTTTAGATGGTTCAAAGAAGTTGGAGAATCACTTAGAAAGGTATATAGAGTTAGAAGGAGACTGTTGAGGGAGGGGGGAATCTACCATAAGAAATTTGTTTTTCAATCTTTTTCAAAGGACTTATTGAAGAACCCTCAAATTTAGCATGTTTTAAAAAACTAAAAAAAAACATTAATCAACACATTCATATTTTAAATTAGGAATTATTGTACACTGACTTTTTTTTCCCCAAGTACTAATAAATAAATTCCAGATGAAAGTAAGGTAATTTATCTGTTTGAGAGCTGCAGTACTTTTATTGTCATTAACTTTTAACAAAAATAAAATAGTTCAAATGTTATATAAAAATATAGATATTTTATCTATATAATAGTTTGAAACAGTTTTAAAAAATATATTGGACAAAACTGTGGTTTACTGGCAGAAAAAAATTCCCTTTGCTTTTCTCTTTTGTCTCTCTTATGGATATTTTTAATTGATATGTTGCAAAGTTTGAGATTAGATATGTTCTTCTTAGATATATTCAAAGCTTAAATACCTCACATTTTCTCTCTTCTCCTTTAACAATTCAATTTCAAAACATAAAATACAAAATTCAGTTAAGTTACAAAACAATATTCCACTGAAGTGATTTAAAAAAATAGATGAAAATAAATAACACTATGGAACTAAAAAGAAATTTTTTTTAATAAATATTAAATAACTCAATCATTTTAACTCAATCAATTGACTTACTTGAACACAACCTTCTAAAAGTTTGTGAAGAATATGGATTCGTTTCTTCATTCGCTTAACATCATATTCATTTGAATCATCATACTGTCCATTCATGATAGGATTTATAAATCTATTCCGGAATTCTTTGGGCGTTCCCAGTAAATGAGGTTTGACAAAAGATAACATACAATGATCTGAAATTGATTTAATTTGAAGAGAAAATGAAAAATTGCATTTAAGAAGGGTTTTTTTCCCTCAAAAAATATTAAGGTTAATTAGTATAAATTCACTTGTATTTATTTGGACAACAAAATTGAGTATGTGTAAAGAATATAGTCATTGCAACAAAAAAATAATTAAATGCACATAAAAATTCATTTAGTCAGCTTCACATTTAAAAGTATCTTCACAATGCTTTTGACCATAATTCATACAAAATTTTAAGAGTAATAGCTAACAGTAGGGGGAAGGGGAATTTTATGAAAATAATGGTTGGAAGAAAAGTGAAGTAAAAAATTTTTCGACTTACAAGTAAAAATTCTATACATCAATCTCCTTTCAATGTATGTGTGATTATTAAAATGGTATTAAATTAATAAACTTTTACCTCCTAAGAAATTTTGAATGAAAAAGTAAGTTATATAAAGAACATTATTTGACTGCTGGCAGTCATTGGTAGTCAATGGTATTGTAGCAGTACAACAAATAATTCAATAGTTCCTTTATAAATCTTAATATCAGTTGAACCAGAATATGTAGTTTCTTTTTCTCTGAAGAAAGCTCTCTACTATGATCTTGAAGAAATATATTTATTACAATCCGAGTAAGCAGATGGCACCAGTAGTCATCTTTTTTTTGTTTACAATTTGTATCATTATTCTTGTAGACGTCAGCCAAGGAGCATGACATACCAACCGTCGATCAAATAAATATTCACTTTTAGTATACAGTCCACAGCTCTCTGTTTGAACAGACAAGTTTCAAATAACTCAAAATCTATCATTAAACCTTTCATTAGATTTGTAATTCTACAACACCTAGAACCGAAATTGATAACATGGCTCCAAAACAACTATTAGAGCTCACCGTGTTGAGCAGAAGAAAAGCATATTTGCTCAGTTTAATTATTCTGGTTAAAAACTCTTTAGAAAGAGCAGATTCACCATTGAATCAAGTGGAACAAAAATATAAACTAGCATAGCTTTCCCAGATAAAAAAGAAAATTCGAGGTTTTACAAAACAAAGTAACAGTATTCTTTCGGGTGAAGAACTTCCTAATTTTGGAAACAGTTTAGATAAAATGGAAGAAGATGCAAATAAATATGCAGAAGCGGGATTTAATATTCCCAAATGTATTGACATTCCTATTGGAGGGAAGATATTTTATGAATTATTAAAAAGTAAACAAATAAAATTACATGACAATTCAATAATATTGCAAGACTCTGTGTTCAGTTATATTGTTACAGGTTCCATTCAAAAAGAACAATCTAACCATTACTATTGCAATCTCCTTCAAGATCAGGTTGATAACAGTTTAACAAAATTTTGGGAACAAGAATCATTAAGCATTAAAGATGAATTGAACTGTGATCAGGATGACCAAGCCATTTTAAAACTTCAGTACATTTCAATAGTTGGATTTCCCTAGAAAAAGGATCAACAAGAGTTAAAAGAAGACAATTTTTCAGTAGTAGAAAAGCATGCTAAATACTTAACAAGAAGATTCATTCATGACCCAGCTCTGTTCACTCAATATTCTGAAATTTTGAAAGAATATGAGTCGCAAGGAATAATCGAAAAGGTTCAACAAACTGAAAAGCCAACTGATAGAGCAGTATTCTATTTACTGTACAAAGCGGTCTTTTGTCAAGAAAGGCTAAGTACAAAGATGTGCATTGTTTTCAATGCAAGTTCCCATAAAGATATAACAATTACCTCTTAATGACTGTATATGTCTAGATGTGAATTTAAATCCAAACATATTCCACTTGATCATTTCCTTTAGCTTGAACATGATTACTATTTTCGTTGATATAGAACGTGCAATCTTACAAATTTAATTGTGTGACAAGGACAAAGATGTGTTTCCAGAATTTAGTTCAAATTAAATTGAGTACTAAAAGTTTCAAGTTAATAGATTTAAGCATGTTATGTTTGGAGTGATGTAAAAAGACTGCTAGAATTGGATGCATCAAAACCAACCACAAAGAGTTGTGCTACAACCAGCTAGTAAAATATACGATCCAGTTGGATTTTTATCATCTTACACAATTAAAGCTCAAATGCTTATTACAAGAACTTTGGCAAAGGAAGTTAGCCTGGAATGATGAGCTACCACTAAATATTTATGCAGCATGGTCCCCAATGGTGGTCAAAACTTCCTCTTTTGTCAAAAATAAAAATTCCACAAATGATCCTCAATTCCAATGCTGGAGATTCTAGTGAAGTTCAAATCCCTACCTTCTCCAATGCTAGCCAAAGAACACATTGAACCGCCATCTTCTTAAATTTTAAGCACACAGACAGAATCAGCGTTGATCTCATAATATCTAAAAGCTGTGTTGCACCTCTGAAAAAGTTATCCCTGTCCAGATTGGATCCGTGATGGGTGCTCTACTTGCTGCACACTTAACAAAGGAAGTTAAGAAAATAATAAATCGGAAATGGCCAATATAGCCTTTTTCTGGACGATTTCTTTCTCTCAGATCACTTTATATTGAATCAAAGGTCCCAGTCATAAATGGAAACCCTTTGTGGTGAACAGAGTTCGGGAAATCTAATCCCACACCTATCCGAATTCGTGGTTCCACTGTTCAGGCAAGGACAACCCAGCAGATCTCCTTACAAGAGGAATCAGTGTCAAAGCACTTTCAACCAACACCAAGTGGTGAAATGGACCCTCGTTTCTGAGTCATTTTAAACTTGCATTCATAGCAAGTTTAAAACGGGGGGTTTTTTCGGGGGGGTAGAAGAGAAAAGTGCACAAAAATCGTCACTGACCATGGTAAAACATTTGTTGGCACAAATGCCAAAATTGAAAAATTGTTCAAAATAGTTAAATCGCCCAATCAAACATATAATTTTTCTGGCAAAACAAAAAAAAATTAACTATGCGGACGAAGGCTATACAGATTTGGTTGCAGAATGCATTTAAAAGTGAAGACTTGATGCTAAATAACTGTCTGGAACATGAATACTCCTTTTCTAGCAGTGTCAGTTTTGTTATTTAATAGCTACACCTCGTATATACACATAGTGCATCTTGTATGGGACACTGCATTTAAGGAATATTCAAAAAAGTTTCAAAAATATGAAAGTAGAGAAATAAAAATAGTAATACTCTTTGTTAGTTTCTTTTGAGGTTTCAAAGGCCAATTTGTGCGTAATGAAACATAATTTTGGGACAAGGGAACAATAAAATTAAAAATTAATCCCTCTCTTTTGAAAACTGCTTTTCAGTAGGTAAACAGGGAACAACACATTAGGCAAAAGCAAGTTATGGTGCATTCAAAATTATATTTTGCATTCACAGAATTAAAAATCTAATTATTCTTACTACAGTTCTCAATAGAGGAAGAAAACTACGTTGGCAAATTGTAAGGCAATTCAAGACAGAGACTAATGAGAAGTAGGTTTTGAAATTCCAGTTTCAAGTGCTTCAATTAAAATACAATGAATGAAGAATAATTGGTTTAACTTATCAAAATCGGATGCGGCATAGATCTACCTCCCTGTGGGGCACCTGGTAACACTTTATCGTGGCTATAAGATCTACAAATCAGCATTATGTCTCTCCCTCCTTGGTTTATTCTTTCAAATGTTATAGTGCAACGCTGGTGGTTTGTTCCAATTTAAATGCATGGAGCTTTTGATGACTGCACGAGAAGGAAATCGATGTCTTTTCTATTATGGAGGCCTAATTTAACTTCTGAAAATCTAAAATATTACCCTTTTAAGGGTAATTAACCTCTTTATGTACTTCCAAAATTTAGACAGGTTGCCAGTGGCATCCTGATTGATGTCAAGTAAGAATTAACAACTTAGTTTTGCATTATAAAAGCAATGGGAACTGATTGTGATAAAAGTGAAGTTGTCCATTTGAAAATTTATAAAAGCGGAGTTCTTTTTAAGATCTTGGCTTTTTATAGTCCTCCTTGTAATTCTCCTGACTTTTCCTATATTAACCACTAAAAACATACTATTTTTGTTGGCGACTTTAATGTCCACCCTCCCATGTGGGGTTACTCTGATACAAATATGAAGCCGGATAGCTCATTTACTATTGAACTTGTATATAACTAGGAACATCCCCACACCCCTCTACATTACAATGGCAGAAGCTTTACCATAACTCTATTGATGGTCATTGTTGACCGTTATAAATTTACAAAACGAGCAGTCTTGAAGGACCCTGGATCGGGTCATAGGCAGGTGCTTGCAGAAGTTGAAATTCCCAGGGCTGATCAGAGGCCTTTTCCATCTTCAAAAACCTCTTGAAATTTTAAGAAAGCTAACTGGCCTCTCTTTAACGAATTGTTGGAACATGGCCTTAGTCATGATAAACTTGACTTTACCCTTAACTCTAATAATAAAGTATATAGTATTAATAACAACACAATTATAGTGTGTGCTATGATTGCTGCTTGTGCCAATGCTCTTGTAGAGTAAGGTGCGGTATTGCAATTTCGAAAATGGAGATTCTAAAAACAGGTCTTCCACAAGGAGCTGTTAGTAGCTGTTCCCTTTTTAACATATAAATTAATGTTTTGATTTTGAAAATAAAGGATACTCAAGGCGTCAAATGCCCATTATACGCCGATGATCTGGTTTTCTGGAAAATTTCTAAAAAAGTAAATGCAAGAACACTGTCTGCTGCTTTGAATGCTATGGAGGATTGATGTGATACTAATAAAATGGAGGTAAACTTAAATAAATAATACTGCTTGACATTTTCACTTTTGTATATCAATCTGTAGATCATCTTCAGTATAAGGGCGCTCAAATCCCCACTTACAATAATTTTAAATATCTGGGAGTGATGTTGGATCGCACACTAACATGGAAGCCCCATGTGGAGGACATTACCAACAGTGCCATGAAGAGCTAAGTACCTTAAAATGCCTTGCCGGAGTACGGTGAGGTTATACTAGAACAACTCTACTTCAAACCTACCATGCTTTTATTTGCTCCCTTTTGACTTATTGCTGTGAACCACTTGTTGTGGTCAGGAAAAATGAACTCGAATCCCTGGAAATGATCCAAAATCAGGCCCTACGTATTGTTACTGGGTCTGTTAAGACCAACCCGATAGATGCTATGCTTTTGTTGACTAGTGATTGGTCACTTAGAACCGTGATTCAAAAGAAGACCAATATTCTCTGGGAAAAGATAATTACAGTGCCTGGATGTTTCTCACTTTGGAACAAGGTCAGTCGGGACTTGATCAGCAATTTAAGGAGCCAGATGGACTTCCTTCAGGGAGTCCTTCAGTTAAAAACTTCACTTAGCTTAAATTATGAACCAGAACTCTTGATTCCACCACAAAATCCAATAAAATTGACAGTCACCTGGATTAATCTTGACCTGTGTCCTAAAAGTAACACACATTCTTCTATTTTAAGAGCCTTGATGCTTAAAATATTACACACCTACCACCCCGAGTGGCTTCGGATTTTTACTGATGGGTCTTCTCCTGGAAATTGGCCCTACTGCAAGTGCCAGAGTTTTCTCCAAAATATTTTCTTTCTACATCCCTGTGAGGAGAGGTACTGTATTTGACAGCGAAATTGCTGTGATTCGTACAGCCCTAATCCAGTTACATTGCCACCTGGATAAGTTCTCAAGACCTGTTGTCCTCTGTGATCCAAATAGACTGTCATCGTCACCTCGAGATCCTGGTTTCTTATAATTAAACTATTGTCTTGCAGTGGGTTCCTGCCCACTGTGGGGTCCCAAATAACAAGACAGTGGATTATCTGGCTAAAAGAGGTACTTTGATTAAGCCGAATGTTTCTCGTTCTTTGCCTCTCTGTACAATTAATAACCTTATTAAACATCTATCAAAAAGTCCATGCTCAGAAGGACCTTTCCAATCATATATCAAACAAGGCTTGGAAGAATGCTGTCTCCAATTTGAGTAATGGCCCAAGACATAGAGCGGTCGCTGAATTCCACCAAGTCACCAGACATGATTGCTTACAAAAACATCTTTACAGATTCTCCACTGGCCTGCACTTCAAAGTCTTTTCTTTCTGAATGTCACTGGTACGCTAGAAACAAGTTGTATTAATGAACTTTGTTGCAGCAAATTTCTTGTTCTCTATCGTGTTTTGTTCTCTAGTAATTCTTTTTTCTTTCATTTTCTTTTGCTGTAAATGTTTATAATCTTATATTAGAAACAAAAAAAAACTTGTCAAAATCAATAGAAGTGCTCAAATGCAAGAATATTAAGAAATTGATGAAAACTTGTGTACTGAAGAGACCAATGACAACATAAAATATTTTCTACCAACTGTTGCTGATAATGTGAGCTTTAACAAAAATATCTAGGAAGGCAAGAGCTAAATGAAAATTGTGACTTTAAACTACACAGATGCATTAAAATACATCTCCAATTTGAAAAATTCGTGATAACTGTTGGGTAAAAGAGAAGGATTTAAGATCATTAGTGACTTTGATATCCATGTGGGGGCATCCACTTGCAATGTCAAACAAACCTGTGTAATGGATTTGGAATTTTCCTTATTCATTAACTTCAAATCCAATAAATATCTGTGATTGTTACTTACTTGAATATCTTTTATTTAAAGCTTGAAACAAACTAAATTTCTAATTAAATTGCATTTCTTCAGTATATACCTTTTGAAGAAGAAACACCTCTATTTAAGGGTACAACTGCATTCATAATTATGTGTGTATATGAACTATTCAACATATTTGTCATATTAACCTCTCCTCACTTATACATTTCCCAAGAACATAAATTGATTGTTTATTAATGTAGACACAAGGGCCTATGGGACTATGTGGGCAATGAATCTCACAATGTAATGAGATAATGACAGATGAGTTCAGTGATGCAAAAGCCAGATGAGGATATACTGATTCAAACAATATATAACTGCTATGGATTTAAAAAAAATAAGAGAAAAAGGTAAAAAAATGGTTGAGAAGAAGGATTGCTTTAAGTCCAGGGTACATCAACATGTTTACTGAAACCAGTAACTTCATTAGAAAGTGAGTAAGTCGGTGAAAGTTAAGTTCGTTAGCACAAGAGCCAGATGTGACCAGGTCGTGCCAGACAAGATTTAACTAGATGTTTGAAAAAAAAATGGAAAAAAGAAAAGTTTGATGAGAAGAAGGTCGATAATAGAGAAAGATCACTAGAGTATCCTGGGGCATATCACCGATATATATACCAAAGACAGTAAATCCCATGAAGAAGAAAAAGATCACTAGAGTGCCTCGGGGTCATGATGCCCGTACCTACCTAAAGAAGGCAGGCCCCTGAGATTCCCTGATGTAATCCCCAGTGGCAGAGAGCCCAGCTATATCTACAGACACTGGGTACCCATTTTAGTTGTCTCTAGGACAAGCATGAGCTACAGTGGGACTATTCTTTCACACCAGGTCACCACTTGGCTAAGGGAAAGAAAAAGACCACTAGGAAACTATAGAGTAATGAGTACCTTATCTAAATAAGATAAACCCAAGATTCCCAAGAGAAAAGAAAAATTTCATGAATTTTGGAATTTTTCCTAAACTTGGTTTAAAAAAATTATTAAAATAGCAAAATTCAATATGAAAAGTTGATTTATTAATGGAAAAAAGACAAATTTTCCATTTAAAAAGTACAAATTTTTGAAGTATAAAAGAATTTATACTATTCAATGCAGGTTTTCATAATACCAAAGAAAATTTTATTTGCACTATCAAAATTTGACTACTACAGCAAAACTACATAGGTGCCAATCCTAGAATGCTTTAATTTTAATATTTGAACAATCTTATATAATTCAATTGATTCAAAGACATCTTCAGCAATAGTTTAAAAATCTTCCCTCATATTTTTGATGGCATGAAACACAGTTATTATTATAAATAACTTTAAAGAAAGAATTAAAATTCTAAGTTTTTTTTATTACATTCTTCAATGCCAGCATTCAAAAAAACATGTTACATGTTTTGGAAATATTTCATGGTAAGCAAAAAAACATTACATGTCATACAATTTCATTTCATTTTAACTTACTTTGTATTCTTTGTACATTTAGAAGCTACATTAATACATTTTTATACATACATATATATAATATTGATCACAAAGTTTTTTAGACAGATTTTTCATTTAAATAATATCATTAAAATATCAAATTTGAATATTGAAAGTAACCGAAATAATAAATGTTTATTTGAAAAGATAGCTTCTCTATTCTTTTCATATAAAAGTTCTTGTTAAGAGAATATTTGAGGAATAGATACTGAATATGGAAATAAAATAGCAAACTTACATTCTAACAAATTATTTTGCAAGGGAGTACCAGTTAAAACTATTCTTCGTTGGGTAGCTATGTTGGCACAAGCTTTGGAAATTGCAGAGTTCACATTTTTTAAAATATGACCTTCATCACAAATAACGATATCAGGCCCTAAAAGTAAAAAAAAATATTCTTCTTAGTTTGTTTTGCAACCACAAAGGTCATTCAGAAATTGACACGTTATGAATGAGAATTAAAACAAAATGTTTTTTAAGCTACTTTTTGAACTTTCAATTCTGATCATAAATACTAAAACATTTCCTAATAAATAAAATATATGAAGAATAAAAAATATATACATAACATTTTATCTGTAGTTCTTAAATGAAATTAATTTCTAGAAAATTTGGTTACAAAAGTATACCAGATAGAATATAAAACATTTATATTCTTTATTTTAACATAAAAGATACATAAGAAATCTGCTGTCTGTGGGGAAGGAGGAATATTTAATTTCTTAATCTCATTATGAACTGTTATTACAAAAAAAATTAAGATTACAATGAAAAAAAATATTGAACAGAATAATATTTTATAATAAAATACATAAATCTATATATATATTTAGTAGAAGTATGGGCATGGATGGATTATTGATAGTGATATTATTTTTAAAAAAGTACCCAAAATGCTATCAGCTGTTGAATCAAGGTTGTGGATCATCCGAAATGGTACATTATTAAATATTTACACTGATTAAAATCAAATAGTTAAGATGATTGGTCGGTTTTATTAACCTCGCACTAGAAGCAACAACAAAGCTATTGTCGATGGACCTCGTAATTTTTAACCTCGGTTGAGTGAGTAGGATGACGCCCGATGGCACTCCTCTCTCCTTACTTCCACATATGTCAAGGGAGGACTTTGTAAATGATAGATTTAAAGTACAGCAGTCCTGGCTACATTGCAGGTCTTTAGTGGCATCAAGGCTCAAACTTACAACTTGATGAAAACAGCAAGCTGCGAGTCCACTACCACTGGACTACCACGGCCACCAAACAATTAAGAATCAAACATTTATATAGACAAATCAGAAAGTTTCATTTATTTGAAAGTAAAAAAAAATTCATTTGATTTACCATTAGAAATATAAGGTGTTAAACATTATTTTGCTTTATTGATTGGAATTACATTCACACACAAAATTTCTCTGCATTCGAACAATAAAACAAAATACTTGGAAAAAGAAATATGAAACTTAAAATTATGATCCACAACAGCAAAAAAAAAAAAAAAAAAAAAAAATGATCTTCATAATTCAGACATTAATTAAGATTCTATCATTAAAAGTTCTTCAGATGCAATAGCACATCATTACTAATTATTTAATTTGAAAAGTAAAACTTTGTAGGAATTCTTAATCAATAGTATTTAAAAAACAAGTTGTAGAGAAATAAATTATTGCAACAGATTTTGAAATGAACTTTATATATTAGAAAAGTTTTTAAAAACCTCATATTTTTATAAATCATTTGACTTTTTTTGAAGAATAGGCAAAAACAAAGTAGATGTATATATATATATATATATATATATATTTTTAAAAAAAGGCATTGGAATTAACAGTTTTTTAAAGACAATAGAATTTTAAATAAATTTAGTATTTACCATAAAATGTTACTGTGTTATTTATATTTCAATTACTACAGTTATTACAAGTGTTTTTTACTTTTATTATTATTTCTCTAACTATCTTAAAATACTTTCAAAGTGTTCCTTTCATTAAGCTATTAATAATAGAAATATTAAAACAAATTTATTAATTATTTGCTATTAATACATTTATTTAGCTGAAAAGGAATTATCAAGATGTATACTAATGGGGGAAAAAAACGCATTAATTCTGATGAATAAAAATACACGAGGGCAGTAATCTTCCTATAAAAAAAGGTAATACATTTAAATTCCACAAAAAATTTGATACGGAAAATAACACACATTCAAGAAATATACACATTAGACACAACATAATGAATCCAAATATTAATTTATCTTTTAAAATTCGAATTTACATAGAAAAAAAAATTAAAAATCAAAGAATTTTCATGCTCTCAGATTATATTCTTCAAAAAAAAAAAAAATGAAATGAAATCTTGACAATATTTCAAACCTTTTAATATAATTTTTGATTGATGTAACAATTTTTGGATGTTCGAATTATAATTTATTAAAGCAAAAAGTTTTATATAAAACGCTATAAATTTTATAAGCATAACAAGTTTTTTTAAAAAATTGTACAATGTCATATTAAAAAACTTAAATAAAACAAAAAGCAATAAAAAAATAAATCTGGCAGAAATTATCTACAAACCACTGGATCAAGCTTTTATTTCATAATAAGTTCTTGCATATTACATAACTTGCAAATTTGACGACAATTTTTTAAAATTTATTTAATAAACTATAAATGAATATAAATTGAAATATAGTTTCTCTAAATTCAATCTTTGACACTAAACACAATAAACTAGGACATATGTATTACTTTGATTAATTTACAATGAAATTTAGTTGCAATTCATACTGAGTAATATATGAATTATGCAACAAATTAGTAGTTAACTACATATCATAAGTAATTATTTTTCTGCATTATATAAGTCATCATGGTACATAAATATTATAAAACTGATAGTTTCAACATTATAAAATTAACAAATGCAGAATCATTGCTTAAGAAAATACCAATTTTATCATATTAATTTTATAAATTTCCATGCATTTTAAAATACATCATGTTAAAGCAATTTTAAAGATTAAACTTGTAGCCTATGTTTTTGTATCTTACAACTATTGTAAAAGGTTACAAAATCAATATGTAAATAAGTAGCAACCTTAATAAAATTATATAATGCAGCACACAAAAATAATCAAACAAAATTAACAATATATAACCTGGATCGATTAGATGTTCTTGAATTTTACATCTGCTTTTATGGCTTAATTTCTTCATTTTAGTACAGGCTAAGCGTCGAAATAGATCATAACTAACAATCAAAACTCCACCATCTTGTTGCCAGTAATTAAGAATGTCCAGTCTTGTAAAGTTATCTTTAGCCATGGTTAACTGGTGAATCTGTAATTATTACAGAATATTTTATTTTTAAAATAAAATTTTAAAAAGTTCAAAAGAAAAAATATAGCATAACATTAAATATCTAGAAAGGATAAGAGTATAACAAAGTATTATATATTACAAATAATTTTCAAGAGTTTAAAAACTAATTTTTAATGGGAAAAAAGCAAACTTTTATGTTAATGACTGATTTGTTTTAAGGCTATAACATTTCACAAAAAGTCAGTTCAATGCAACAAGAAAACTTCTTAAAACAGGTATGAATACAATACTATGGCCTAAATTAAAAATTTTTAGTATTTGTGTAGTCAATAGATATAAGGGAATCAAAGTACTACTTATTAATAAATTTGAAAAGAAATCATAAACATTGGTTAAAAAAGCATACAGCATGAAAAATATTACAAGAATGTATATTTTTCAAAGTGATAAAATATGCCTCTCTCTCCAAATGAAGTGCTAGTTAGTCACAAAATAGAAATAAATTTTTTAATCCAAATTACGGGGGGGGGGGGGGCTAAAAAATGAAATCTGCTTCTAAATTCTTTAGACAGATGAAGCATAAATAAAAATAGAGGTATTAACAAGAATACATTTTGAATTATGATTAAAAAATTGAAAAATAAAATTAATCACTGAAGCTCTCATTAATAAAAATTCAAAATATTTAAAAAGATATGCAAATTAAGAATTCTACCATATGAAGTATTCTCTAGAACAAAATTTTCTACATAATAAGGAAATATGTTACCTATCCAGCTGTTAATCTAGTTATTTTTCTTGTGTAATTTGGTAGAAGTTTATTACTGAAAAATGGCACATTTATTGCAAAGATTGTAATGCTTCATTATGTGCGATTCCATGTTTTAAAGTGTATCACAAACAGAAAGAAATTTTGGTAAATATAGCTATTAAATGTTTTATAAAGCTTAAAATTGTGTGCATTTATTTAGATTTTTTAATTTAATATTTTACAAATTAATATGCCGCAAATAATTCTTTAAAAACTATATCTTAAAAGTGAGCGAGCACTATCCCTATCACTCTCAGAAAAGGGTGACATTTTCAAAAGCCACTGGGAAGAAAATGACTGCACGTTATAGGAGAGCAAAAACTGTTGATTTGCCTAACTGTCAAAGAGTTAAACATCACCAACCTCTTTTCTTTGAATACGTTGCTTAAAACAAATTTTTGACAGTATCTATCCCAAATGAGCTTTTAATTAGGTTTCAAAAGCTTGTAAAACATTGGTTCTTGGACGTAAACAACATTCTCATATTCATGCTCAATTTGGAGGTGGAGGGGAGGGGTGGAGGTCCAAACTCACAATATGTTTTTTCCTTCATTTTTCATCACAAGTTATAATTCAGTAAAAGAAGGGTTCATTTTTGTACTGAGCAAGCAGACTCATGCATATGACCCAATTAAGAAAAGTCTATCCCTCTTAACTCATGTGGCATCCATCTAGAATGTTTATAGACCAATCTTGGTAAAGACGGAAATTATATTGTACAATAAATATTATTAAATGCATGAAAAATGCATCATTTTCTTTCACTTCACAAATGGACTGAACTTTCCAGTTGACTTAATATTATAAGATTTCAAACTATATAGAATACTTGAGAACATTTTATTTTAAAATTTATGATATATATATACCTTGGTTTGTATAAGAAAAAGCAAAATAAATGAAAATTATTAAGAATCATACTTCGTTAAATAAGAGAAATCATTAATACAGTTTTGTGTGTTTTTATTTGTATAAATTAAGGCAGTTTCACAAAATCAGAATAAATATACATTGGGGGGGGGAGTATTATTCTTAAAATTTTTAGGAATTTTTAAATATTTATATCTTAAAATTAATTTCTGCATGTTTAGTTTCAGTACATGTTCAGTTGAAAATGTATCATACTTAAATTTATCATAGAGTGTAGGTTTATGAAATATTAATAAAAATTATAATAAAATATAAAAAATGAAATGAAAATGTTTTATGAAATAAAGCCCATTTATATATCAATAAATTAATAAAAAATAGGTCTTAAAATAAAATAAATTACAAAGCAAAAAACTTCTTATACTCTCAAGGGGAAAAAAGACAATTTAAATAAAACACATAACACATCAATCAATAACTCCCGAGACTAACCCAGAGAAGGCGCTCGTAGTAAACCAGTAGAGTACTAACCTTTGCTTGAAACGTGTCAAAATTTTAAGTCGATCGGACCAGAAACAGATGAGTTATCGAGGTTGGAGTAAAGTCGTTTTGTATTTTGTTTAAAAAATGGAATGATGTTTTATCAGAGTTTCGTGTTCTGATAAAACATTGTTTTTTAATGGGTGAAAACACCGTGCAAGCGAAACAATGGATTGAAAAATGTTACCCGGACTCTTGTCCATCAAAAGCAACGATTTGTCGGTGGTTTGCCGAGTTTCAACGTGGTCGTACCGACACAAATGACGCGGAACGCTCGGGTAGACCTGTGGAAGCCGTTACACCGGAAAATGTGAGTGAAGTGACAAAAATTATAATGAAAGATCGTAAAGTGAAGCTCCATGAGATTGCTGAGATGACACAGATATCATATGGAAGTGTATTTACTGAAAAAGGTTTTTTGAAGTGAAGTGAAAAAGGTTTTTTCCAAGTGGGTGCCGCGATTGCTTTCGATGGAACAAAAACAGCAACGAGTCGATGATTCAGAAAGCTGTTTATCGCTATTTACTCGCAACAAAAAAGATTTCTTGCGTCGTTACGTGACCATGGACGAAACATGGATACATCACTACACTCCAGAGTCGAAGCGGCAGTCATCTGAGTGGCGCACAGCTGGCGAAAGCCGTCCGAAAACGCAGCAGTCAGCTGGCAAAGTCATGGCGTCAGTTTTTTGGGATACGCATGGCGTGATTTTCATTGACTACCTCGAAAAAGGTAAATCGATCAACAGTGATTATTATATTGACTTGCTGGTGCGTTTGAAGGAGGAAATCGCAAAAAAACGACCGCACAGTCTCGGGACTTATTGATCCATGTGTTAAGGAAGACGACACCTGAGCTCGCATCTCCCTCTCCAAACTTTCACA